>NW_006499848.1:570426-596598 GCF_000471905.2 Amborella trichopoda
AGAATTTATGTATTTTTAGTAAAATAATGAAAAATTATATTGCAATACCATTTTTTTTTTTAAACCTTGAAAACTAGATTTTTAAGCTGTACTAGTAATTTTTTTAATTTTTTTTTAATGCTGGCTCTTGCCAATCCAGCCGATTCTCTGACCCGAATTGTTGATCCACCGATCCGACATTGTTTTTGTAGTGGCCAATCCGGGTCACTGATCCATTTTTTTAAACCTTGGAAATCTCACACTATCTCCAGGGCGGTTCCTAAAACCAGGCATCTAGTCTACAAATATATTCTTAACAGTACAGTTTCTAAAGAAACTTCACTGCTACCTCTTTGATCTCCTTTGGAATATCAAATTGTCCTTTGTCCTACAATAGTTTTATTCATAGCACCATAGCTTTATTCATACCACCAATATATTCATAGCACCATATATTGCAATACCATTTTTTTTATTTTTTTTTAAACCTTAAAAACTAGATTTTTAAGCTGTACTAGTAATTTTTTGAATTTTTTTTTAATGCCCGCTCTTGCCGATCCAACCGATTCTCTGACCCGAATTGCTGACCGACCGATTCAACACTGCTTTTGTAGTGGCCAATCCGGGTCACTGATCTATTTTTTTAAACCTTGGAAATCTCACACTATCTCTAGGGCAGTTCCTAAAACCAGGCATCTAGTCTACAAATATATTATTAACAGTACAGATTCTAAAGAAACTTCACTGCTACCTCTTTGATCTCCTTTTGAATATCAAATTGTCCTTTGTCCTACAATAGCTTTATTCATAGCACCATAGATGTTTGGAGTGGGGGCAGGTGTTGGTGCCGGAGCCTGGATCAACCCTTGGCTAAAGCTCCCTACCCAGAGCACTTGGGTGCACTGCTTAGGGAGCAACCTGGGAGTGGCCTCTTATATATGCACTACATGTATATGGGAGTGAAGGGGAAGCTTCCCATATATATATTTATATATGTTTATACATGTATAGCTAACCCTAATACTTGGGAAGAGGCTCTAATGATGATGATGATGATATGCATGTGTGTATGTGTGTGTGTGTGTGTGGTGCATATATAGGAGATCGCTACTTGAGCAGCGCTTCCAAGCACTTTAAGGGTAGGGAGCCTCAACCAAGGGTCTATTCCAGGCTCCCACACCTGCACTTGCTCCCAACAACTATGGTTTTAGATTAATGTGAACAAATGATGAACTGAAATAAGTTCTATAAGTTTTTTTTGATGTTACAAAGACACAAGTACGATAATCTATTTGTGACTTTGATCCAAAGCACCTGACTCACCTGCCTATATTTTGCCAAGTCTAATACAACACTTACATGTCTATATGTTTTTCGATATAAAATTAACCAATACTTTCTAATAATAAAATTAACTTGAAAACAAAACATGTGGTTCCAAATCAAAGGCACGTTAGTCCATCTCATACGACATGTGCCTGGATGTGTCTTGCAAAACGAGTGTGCTTCTTACAATGTGAGCTTGTGCCTTACAATGCAGACACATGTCTTACAATCCAATCTGTGGACTCTCTTGTTTGCATCTCAAACATGTTGTGTCTGTGAAATAACGAAAACTTTCAGTCATGCATGTTGAGATAGATTTTTCATGTCCATATGCTTGTTGACATACATGTCTAGTCCATTGGTGTGTCAGTGCTCGTAAATGCATGTGACACGTTTGTCGCAGTTACATGGAGCAAGTTACATTTGAGAAAAATGTAGAAATGAAGTTAGTGAGATAATATTCTGAAATTGCGCTATCCATCGTTATACATAGTTTGCTACATACTTGCTGGAAAAAATTAAGCACATGCACTTTTTTGAATAAAATCGTTTCTTATGTATTTAGGGGAATCCATCACTCCAGAGCACTAGATATGTCTCTTGACATGCAAGACACACATAGAGGATTGGGGAAATGCGTGCCTAGAATTTTCATTCTTTGTTCGCAAACATGGTGTCTCTACTATGTAGACACGATTCCACAGATCAGACAAACAAGATATGCATGCCCATTTTTACAATTCATATGTCCACGTTGTAAGGCATACATGCCGATTTTGTAAGCATGTAGAGTGCACGTGTCTTATGATTTGGACACTTCAGACTTCGATTTGGATCCACATATTGAGACATATATATTGTATGGAGTCTATCGACATGTCGTACCAGACTTGGCAAATAATAGGTGGTGAGTCAGATTGTTCGCATCAAGGTTTAAAAAAACGGACTTGGCAAATAATAGGTGGTGAGTCGGATTGTTCAAATCAAGGTTTAAAAAAACGGATCGGTGACTCGAATCGTCCTCACCCATACGCGTGTCGGATGGGTGGATTCGATCGGAGAATCGGCCAAATCGGCAAGTTCTGTCTCAAAAGTTTTTCAAAAAATCACTATAAATCTCTAAAAATAGTGTTCTTTTAGTTTCTAAAAAAAATTAGGAGTGGTGCATTATGTACTCTCATTACTTTGCAAAAATAAGTGACTACTGAGACATTGTTTTCCTATCTTGATGTCTATATAATTATTAATTATAATATATTATTATAATATTGCATCAAAATAATTTTATAATATAAGAAAACACTTCCATAAGATTAAAAAAACAATTTCCCATATAAAGTAAAATTTGTATCACATGAAAGTATCAAATATTTATTAATTCGCGTTACTCATCCAAAATTATTACAACCTAACTAACTATGATATTATACTGAAATTATTGGTTTATATTTGATAATTATTTTAGTATAAAAATAAGAACAAATCTAAAATGTCTTTTAATATCATCTAATTTAAATAATCTTATTTTCAACTATAAGAAAAAATAATACATTACATAATTTATAATGCAAATAAAATAATAAATAAAATACAAGATTTGGTTATTCCTGTATAATTATCAAATATAATATTACTAATAAATATGATTTAAAAATGATTAGAAAACGCTTCCATATTATATGATTAAAAACAAAAATAACCCCCCCCCCCCCACCCCCCCCCCAATAAATTTTAATGTGATAATTTATAAACAAAAAACAAAAAAATATTTTTACCCTAAAAAATGCAAAAATAGATATCAAAATTCAAAAAATAAAAATGCCTGACAGCAACATAATTGGCGAATTTTCAAACCTTGCTTAAATGGATTCTAAAATTTTAAATCAAAAAGAAAAAGCTTGCATGGATTCTAAAATTTTAAATTAAAAAGGAAAAAACCAGGCCTTATCTTGAAGATCGATTGGAAAAAAGCTTACGATCAGGTTGTTTGGTCAATCCTTGATCTAACCTTACACAGGATGGGTTTTGGAGAGAGATGGAGGAAATGGATGAAAGGGTGCTACTCTAGGCCCTTTTTCTCGGTCCTCATCAATGGTTCCCTAAGGGATTCTTCCCTGCCTCGAGGGGCCTTAGACAAAGAGACCCATTATCCCCCTTTCTATTCACCATAATGGGAGAAGTTTTCAGTCAGTCCATTTCCAGATTATACCAGGCTAGCTTACTATCTGGTTTCAAAGTAAGTAGAGCATGCCCAATAGTGTCTCACCTGCAATACGCAGATGACACACTGGTTTTCCTTGATGCTAATGAGAGGGAGATCCTTAACCTTAAAATTTTCCTATCTTGCTTTGAATAGCTACTGGTTTTAAGGTCAATATGGCTAAGTCAAAAATGATTGGAGTTGGCCTAAATGCATCCCAAACAAGAAGCTTTATCCCAGGGTGGGAATGGGCGGTAGAAGACCTCCCCACTACTTACCTGGGACTCCCACTAGGCCTTGGTAGACCCAAAAAACAGATGTGGGCCCAGGTGGTTGATAGAATAGATAGAAGGCTAGCTGGGTGGAAAGGGCGTTACCTGTCTTTGCCAGGCAGATGCACACTTATCAAAGCCTCTTTAGCAAATACACCCATCTTCTTCATGTCGCTATATCAGATTCCAGTTACTATAGCTAAGGGGATCGATGCATTTATGAGAAACTTTTTGTGGTATGGTTCGGCAAAGACCAAGAAAATACACCTTCTATCCTGGAACAAGATTTGCACCCACAAAACGAAGGGAGGTTTGGGGATTAGAGACTTAAGGAAACAAAACTTGGCACTGCTGGGAAAATGGTGGTGGAGGCTAGCTTATCACGAGAACCAATTATGGGCTCAGGTGATAAAAAGCAAATACAACCTTCCTTCTTCAAAGTGGCTGCCAGAGATTAACACACCTGCCTCAGGGTCAGGTATATGGAAATCTTTAAGGTCCATCCTCCCAAGCTTTAGAGAGCACATTAGATTCTATGCAAGAGGAGGAAGTAGAGTGAGGTTCTGGGAGGACAAGTGGCTAGCCTCCTTAACACTCAAAGACAGATTCGCCTCACTTTACATCCTTTCTAATTACAAAGAATCCACAATAGAGGAGGTCATGACCAACTTAGGTAGCAGAAGGACTTGGAGTCCGTCGTTTAGAAGGCAGCTATCTGAGGACGAACTTATTGCCTTCTCTTCTCTAAGCTTGGAATTGCATGGAGTCTTCCTAGCTTAGTCAGGGAAAGACTCAATGATATGGACTCCTTCCCCATCAGGAAGATTCTCTGTTAAATCTTTTTATAAGGTTCTAGTAGAGGGGAATGACAATTCTGGCATCTCAAGCAAAGCATGGGACTCTATAGCTCCACCAAGGGCCCAATTCTTCCAATGGCTTGCAACTCTAGGTAAACCCCTAACCATTGATAATCTCCAGAAAAGAGCTTTCAAATACCCAACGGATGTGTAATGTGCTTAGAAGAGGAAGAAAATGTTACACACCTGTTATTACACTGCAAGTTTGCCTTTTCTGTATGGAGCAAACTCATCCAGTTGTTTAGTTAGACATGGGTGATTCCACCTTCTATTCCGTCTTTGATAGCCCAATCTTTCGAGGACAAATGGAGAAAATCAGGTAAAATTCTGTGGAAAGCATCTTTAGCAGCTACTCGATGGCACCTATGGAAGGAAAGAAACTCTAGAACTTTTCAAGGGGAAAAGGACTCCACCCTCACTCTCTTCCATAAAATAACAGAGTCTGTTATTTTTTGGGCAACCCGCCATAAATTGTTCATGGGAATTTCCGCATCTTCCTTTCTACAAGAATGGAGTAATCTTCTATTTCTCACCCATCATAAAAGTGAAATCAATCCCAGATGGACCCCTCCCCTAGAAGGTCAGATTAAACTCAATTTTGATGGGTGCTCTTTAGGTAACCCTAGTCCTACAGGCATTGGAGGAGTGTTTAGAAACTTTGAAGGAACTATCCTCCTATCGTTCTCGGAGTTCATAGGAACAAAAGACTCACAACCAGCAGAAGCTTTGGCCCTTCTAACTGGAATCAAACATTTTAACCTTATGTGGGGTGGAATCCTGCTCATAAAAGGAGACGCCAAGAATATCATAACCTGGGGATCTTGGAAAAGTGACCCACTTTGGTATTTGAGTCACATTTTTAATGAGATTAACCACTTATGTAGGAACCTGGATGTCACGTGGCAGCATACCCGAAGGACCGCAAACGCAACCGCAGACGCACTCGCTAAAGGAGCAGCACGTCAATCTTCTTCACTGAATGCTTAGTTTAGATAGACTATGTACAAGGGCAACTATAGGCCCTTCATCCTTTTGTCTTCTTTTGTATACGGGCAGTTCTATAAGCCCCTCCATGTAAACTACTTTAATGTAGAGTTCAACTTGTGACTGGACTGCTCTTGGTCTTCCCCTTAGGGACCACGATACAGGTTGGGCTAAGCTTAGAGGCCAACAGTATCGAACTTTATGTACTATGTACTGTGTTTCTCTTTTATAATTTTAAGTTAACAGTTATCAAAAAAAAAAACTCCTAAACTATAATTTTACCTCAAAAAGATGCTATACAATATGATCCTACAAGAACATAATTGGTCAATTTCCAAATAAAAAATTAATAAAATAAATTTTTTTCCTCGTCCACTAAGGTTGAATATTATTATTACTATGGCCTAAAAAATAAAGGTTGATTATGATTATTATTATACAATGTTGATATATTAATAGAATATGAAAAATTTTCTTGCCATTAAAGTAGAAAATTTTTGTGCCATTGAGGTAGAACGTTTTGGTGCCATTCCTTTGTTATAACATAACCTAATGGAAAGGCAAATTTAGTCAAATTTAGGCAAAACCGTTTTACTTAGTGTTTTCTCCAGTCCACTTTCATAACATGCAAAATGCTTCCATAACATTTCGTGTCATTAGATATAACCTAATGGAGGGAGAAGGAGTGAAACAAAGAAGAGGGAAGAAAAGTAGAAAGATAAAAAGAAATCCCACATCGGAGATTTTAGGAAGAAAAGTAGCCCATAAAACGTTAATCATGCATGGTATAGGTGTGTTCACTCGTGAAGGTGTGACGCATTCGATTGCTGGTACAGTTGTTTGGGAAAAAGTGATGGTGACATCATCAAGTTGTGCACTCTATCCCATGGAAACGCCTTAAAAACCGTGTACGATTTACCAAAAAATTCAAAAATCTTGAACACACTGCGATTTATTGTTTGTAGCCGGCTAGATCCCGTTTTTTATCCAGAACCGAGACGGGCTAGACGATACCTGATTCGGATCGCCCGATTTCGGATCGGGTCACCAAGTTTTTAAACACTGGTTCGAATCCATCACTCCTGATCACTAGATGTCTCTTGACATGCAAGACACACATAGAGGGTTGGGAAATCTTTGTTGGCATGTTTGTTTAGAGATTTCATTCTTTGTCCGCAAACATGTTGTCTCTACTCGGTGGAGATGACTCCACGGATCGGACAAACAAGATATGCATGCCCATTTTTACAACACGTATGTCCGTGTTGTAAGACATGCATGCCCATTTTGTAAGCATGTACGATGCACGTGGACGCATCTGACTTCGATTTGAATCCATATACCGAGACATATATATTGTATGAACGTTTCGTACCAGACATGGAAAAGGATAGGTGGGTGAGTAAGATTGTTCGAATCTGAGCCAGACAAGGAGATTGTATCATTGTCCTTGTAGCATAGGGTCTATGTATGATGTGGCTGAAAGGATAAGCTATACTGAACCAATGCAACTATTGACCTTCAAAGCTTCTGTTTCACAATAATTCTGCAGATCTGGATAACTGAATTCTTAAAAAGATGTCGTAATACTGCCAACCAACGAATGTACAACTGTTTTATTTCATGGTTAATTTTGAAGTTCAATCGGCCACAGCTGTCGGCTATATTTTAATTCAGCAGAGTTATGAAGATAATTCTAATGCATTATATTTGCCCAAATATAACATGCCTGCACATGCCTATTATTGTTGCTTCTGCGTAGATAAGAGTTAAATAGAACAAGTGTAATTTTGTAGACCACAAGATCCAGGTTTTCTTGGGCTGGCAAATAGGTTCTCTACTCATTTTGGCTTTGATACACTTGCTATCTTAGAGATGGTATTTGAAAATATCCCATCCAAGAAAAATATTTTAAATTGTCAAATCCATGTTTCACTTTCTGCTGTCCATTACCAGGCATATTGCTTGTACCGACAAAATAAGCTTAACGAAGCTCTGGAGGTACTAAGAGGGCTTGAGAAAAATGCCAGTGTTCTGCAGCTGGAAGCACAGGTTCTTTATCGATTAGGCAAAACAGATGCCTGTGCAGATAGCTATGAGAAGTTGCAAAAGTTGAAGATTGACTCACTAGATTTGAAGACTAATATTATCGCTGCTTTGATATCGGCTGGTCGAGCTTCTGATGTTCAAGGTGTAGTGGATCCCCAAAAAGTTACTTCAAGTCGCAGCTTTGAGCTGGTTTATAATACAGCTTGTTCATTGATTGAAAAGATGAAATATTCCGATGCAGAGAAACTGTTGCTTGCTGCTCGAAGGTACTATGGGTGTTTGCTAGAGGTTGATTTTCTTTTTCGGTATGCTAAATAAATTGATAAGGAACTATCAACGGCCATTAGTTGTGTATGAATGAAATGTGTGTTTGCATGCCCACAGGTTTTTTGTGGAGCCATTCATATCTAGGAAGAATGTGTCTAATTTACATTTGATTGAATTGCTTTTGTTTAAGAAACTGCCCATATTATGGTTGACATTTCATTTCCTTATTTAAATACCTACAATACATAGTACAGATGCTGTTTAGGTCTTCCATTAGAGTGGATCTAAATTACATTTGGGTATTCAGCTTAGGACTAACAAGTATGTTTGCAAAGATGTGTGTGTGTTTGTGTCTATCTATCTATCTATATATATATATATATATAGACAAGATATACATACACACAGACATACAAAAAATGAGGGAGCATGTGCATGCGTGAACGAGCTTCCGTTATTTTTAAAAGAGTGTATGTAATTTACTTTTTTCTATTAAAATTATTTGATAATGGCTTTTTTCTGTGAGGCACAGTTTGTTTCAATCAACTTGCAATTTAACAGTGCATGGGAAACATAAATACTTAGTACAACAGCATGCTATGGTCTTCACAGGATGGGTCAGGAAATGCTGATGGAGGACGATTTTGCTGAGGAGGAAATTGAGAATGAGCTTGCTCCGATAGCTGTCCAGCTTGCATATGTCCAACAGGTGATTTTACATACCACTTAACGTACTAAAAGAAAAAAAGTTATGCCTATAGAGTTAACAAGAAGCACATTGTTTAGTTTGGCTGTATATTTTTCTAATAGTAGATTGGTTATTTATTCAGTTAATGGGACAACCCCAAGAAGCTTTGGAGGCTTACACAGATATCCTGAATCACAATCTATCAGATGCTTCCTCTTTAGCAATTGCGACGAACAACCTTATTGCCTTGAAGGGAGCAAAGGATGTTTCAGATGGGTTGAAGAAACTGGACAGGTTCATAGAGAAAGGTGCAGGTTCACAGCGCTTTCAACTCGCTCAAGGTCTAGAGCTCAAGCTGTCCTCTAGGCAAAAAGAAGCGATTTATGCTAACCGCTTACTTCTAGTCCTCCAAGCCAACAAGTTGGATCAGGTTTGTTGCTTGTTTTTCAATGGAAAACTACAAACAAGGTTTTAAAAAGAAACAGGGAAAATGGCAAAAAATATTTATCTAAACCCTCAAAAAATCTGTTGGTTTTGCTGCATCTTATGAAAATTGGGTTTTAACTGTTGGAATATGGTTTTGTTCAAGAAAAAGAAAATAACACGACAAATGTAGTCCAATGTTGTTCTGTTTTATTGCGATTACTTGTAATTTCAATAAATTTCGGTTCAGGCCATTGGCTGAAAACTGAAACGTGTCTAATGACTTATTAATATGCTGGATGTGCTACCCCCATGTCTTTCCAATTATGACTGGGGATCTTTCCTGCTTCCTAATTTCTTCTTAAGGTTGTTTCTTTAATGTGAGAGTATAATATGATCCATATGATATGACCGCGAGCTATATTGTCATGCAATATTGATGGACAGTGATGGAGAGAGTGGGACATACCACATGGGTCATGTCACATCGTAGTGTGCCCCCACTCTCTCCATCACCATCCAACAATTGATTGGATGACAGTAACACTTTTGACTATAGCTTTTCTATGATATATTTTTCTTGCTTTAATTTCCTACTATGATTAAAAGAGAGATCCTACTATGGAGGAAAATTTTTCAAAACAAGGGGTTAATTCTTCTGTTGACTAGATAGAAGAATAGAAGGATCCTTCCATTAAACAAAACGGGTTAATGCTTCTATTGCCATCTATGTCTCTATACCCCTTCTCACTCGATGTTGCAGGCTCGAGAACTGGAGGCTGCAATCTCCGAGATGTTCTGTGACACCCTAATTTCTGCCCTTCTCAAAGCCTCTCTGTTAGCCCGAGAGAACAAAGCCACCAAAGCCGAGGAAACCCTTGAACAATTTGCCAATCGTTTCCCTGACAAGGCAAAGCCTGCCCTCCTTGCCCTAGCCCAACTCGCAGCCGCCTCCAACCACCCCCTTGTGGCTGCCAACTCCCTCTCTCGCATCCCTGAAATCCAACACCTCCCCGCCGCTGTGGCCACTTGCGTGGCCCTCCTTGAGCGTGCCGGTGCCCTAGACAAGGCGTATGCCTTGCTCGACGCTGCTCTTCGCCAATGGTCCAATTCCAAAGCCGATGTGCCCAAGCTCGAGCTCATCGTCTATGCAGCCGCTTCCTTCAAGCTCAAGCATGGTCTTTTTGTCGAGGCCGCTAAGCTCTATGACGAGGCAGTGAGGAGGTTTGGTGGGGTTGAAGCCTTGGTTGGTGCAGTCATTGCGGCTGCTCGTGCAGGTCAAATAGAGATGGCAGAGTCTTTTGAGCATAAGCTAAGGGCTTTGTCGAGTGTTGACGTTGACAGCCTTGAAAAGAGCTCTGGTGCTGGGGTTATGGGGAAGCCTATAGAGGTTGCTTCTTTATCTATAGAAGAAGAGGAGAAAGCAAAGGCAAGGGCGAAAAGGAGGAAGAGAAAGAGAAAGCCAAGGTACCCGAAAGGGTTTGATCCTGCAAACCCTGGTCCTATGCCGGACCCTGAGAGGTGGCTTCCAAAGAGAGAGAGATCGAGTTATAGGCCAAAAAGGAAGGATAAGAGGGCAGCTCAAGTGAGAGGGTCCCAAGGGTCGGTTGTGAGAGAGGGACCGGCAAAGGGAGGTGGGAGTCAGAGTGGGTCTCATCAAAGTGGAAATGCTGAAGCCTCGACTAGCAACAAGGCCCCAGTCGCTGGTTCAAAGTCTAGGAAGAAGTCTCGGTTTTGAGGTGGTGAAGTTAAGGGGCATGCTCTTTGTTGTTGTTGTTTTGTTTCGCATCAACAAAAAGCCCTCTGAAACTTTTGTTGGTTGTTATGGGTTAGGTTTCGGGAAAACTAGGATTAGGATTTCTGACTTGTGCAGTCATTTTTGTTATGATTTTTGAAAGGGCTATAGAGATGTCTCATGTGGTTTTTGATAATGCACACTTATGTTCACAATAACATGTTCTTGCCTTATTGATTGTTTTGTCCTTTTGATGAGCAATTGTTTGTTATTGATCTATTTTTAATGCATGACTTTTTGATGATGTACATGAATGGTGTACAAGTTATAGCAGTTGGAGTCCATTGCCTTAAAAAACTTCTTTTTGCAGACCACTTCTCTAATTGCAGCTAACTCTGGAGCCATAACGTAGAGGGAGTGGGGGGATGGTGAGAGGCTCCCATCAGAGTAACGTGGGACAATGTTTGTTATTGATCTATTTTTAATGCATGACTTTTTGATGATGTACATGAATGGTGTACAAGTTATAGCAGTTGGAGTCCATTGCCTTAAAAAACTTCTTTTTGCAGACCACTTCTCTAATTGCAGCTAACTCTGGAGCCATAACGTAGAGGGAGTGGGGGGATGGTGAGAGGCTCCCATCAGAGTAACGTGGGACAATGGTGGTGGGGTTGGTACCGGGTTGCATCAAACCGATGACCGTAGGGTTGAATTGATCCTGATTCACGATAGGGTCTAAATTTTTGATGCAGTGGTTTGGGTCCGGGTCAAACTTTAGACTTTGTTGGGTGAGGCCTTTTTACACTCCTATATTTGAGGCCCTTTTAAACTCCTATAATTGAGGCCCTCCCATTTGGACAAGACCTTGAAGCAAGCTTTCTGTGAGAACTCTTAAACCCTCAGGCTCAGTGATATCAAGCCCTAAGTCTCCAGGCAACAAAGAAAAGAGGAAGGCTCCATATCACTACGCTTTGGAAATGGCACGGTGGAAGATGAAAAACGATCAATAAAATATTACTTAAAAAATAGTTTGAAGAACTGCCATTAGGTTGTAATAGGTCTCACTCTCTCACCATGGTAACATGTTAATTCTTATTAACAAATTTATATGATAATTTGCATAGAGTATTGGCTATATAAATATGAAAATGTATATAATGGACTTTGCTTTTAATAAAAGAGGTCAGAATCATTATTGGCTTTAGATGTTAAATTGGATTGTCGGAGATGTGTCATTAACAATTCTAAATAAAATTTCTCGAATGTTGTAACTACTGATCTCATGAGTGATTGTGCCCTTCTTATATAAAAAACGGATGGTCTTATATTGTATAGAATTATACAATATAGCGCTTCACTGAACAAACAATTCTTAGTTACAAAGATTTGCAATTACATACTCCTATCCATACTTAAAAATGGAACTCATTCACTCGTTATATTCATCTATTTACATTGACTTATTTCATAACCCCTGCGCTGGTCACTAAATTTCCCTCCATAACAGCTTGAGCATCCATGGAACATCCGCTTCGTATTTACTCCCATCTTATCACATTCATCGGAGGATGAAGTTTCTATAATGCCCATCTTATCACATTCGTCAGAGGATGAAGTTTCTACAATGCTTGAGCTTGATGAAATCTAATAAAGCCTCACCTCAAATCCTCATCTAGAAAGTACTTTCAGCAACAGAAATTCTATGATGGCTCTAAAATCAATTTTCAACACTGACAATAAAATTTGAAACTCAAAAACTCGTACAGACCTTGCAGATCTTTGACCGACGATCTAGACAATTTGTTAAAATAAATTTTTTTTTAGAGCTTGAAATCTTAAGTTTTTTTTATAACCATAATGGCCAAGATGATCCAATTGCAATTTTCGATGAGTTGTGGAGTGAACCTTTAATTATTTTGATAGCATTGTAGCCCTATCAAACCATTTTCCTTCATCGAATCATGCTACAATTTTTTGTCGCATGGAACCTTTCCTATTTATCCTTCTCATACGTAGATTCCTTCACTTTTCTGTCACTTTTATTTATTTATTTTTTCTTTTTTAATATGTTAACGGTGGAAATGGAGGGTGGGCCGTTATGCTGAGGCATCTGCCCCTCTAACCACTGATGCCCCAACCCTAGGCATTTGCCCTTCTGACCACAGATGGCCCAACCCCATTCCCTTTATTACTACTTTTCTCTTATGGGTATTGGTACCTTTCAACGTTAACATAACTTTTCTTTGTAAGGAAAAATATATAATGAGACTATTTATTTTTGGTAAAAAGTGGTCATAATTAATGTGGATCATTGGATGTGAAATTAAATGGTTATATTTATTCTAATAATCAATCTTCAAACTTTAAAAATAAATTTTTAAAACTTCGTGACACACCCAACCTATCAAATTTCAAACGGATGGTTATAAGAAATTGCGGTTTCCTTATATAAAATGTAAATGTTCATATACAATCCTTCGTTTAAAAGGAGGCCACCCATTCCTTGTGGTGATGTTTGTAACAAAGTACAACTATAAACAGCCAAGGAGCTTTGTGCCTTAGTCACCTTCATATGATTTGTTCACAGGAAATGATAAATTTGTCAATGCAAATTTCATATGATTCCCCTTGTCTTTTTCCCCCGACAGGCATTTCTTTCATTCTTCTCTCTTTTAAGTAACTTCCAACTTCTTGTATTTAGAGAGTGACATACCAAAGGTCGGATTAATAATTTCCCAAAAGATGTAATACTCCCACGGGAGTATATATCGTCCATTACTCCCTCAGTTAAAACCTACACATGAGTAGTTTTTAAGAGCCCATAGACCTTAGTACTTAATATTTTTTAGAAAAAGTTAAACTCTCTATGTATTAGAAATATTAATGTCTCAAAATTGAACAGAGATGGTCCAATTTTTTAAGGGTGAGATCTAAGTATCAAAAAACTTAAAATTCAATTTCGGTGGCTTGAATATTCGTCTTATCCAAAAATTTGAGATTAGAGAAGCCTAACTAAATAGGTCTTTTAACTGGAGGGGATAGAAGCACAGTATGCTCCTACGGGAGTATAGTACAGAGAGAGAGGGAGAAGAGGGGATTGTTAATTGAATGAATAGAGAGACCTGACTCATTGGCAACGTGGAAGTCGCCAATTTAATCAAACACAAATCTGCGATGCAAAAGGAACTATGCTACCTCGTACAATGCTATGTATTAAATTAGATGCCCACCGAGAGAGAGAGAGAGATGTCATTCAAGATAAGAGAGAGAAGGGGGAGGAGAGAGAGAGGGGTTCTCTCTAGAGAGAGAGGGGTTCCTAGAGAGAGAGAGGGGTTCCTATAGAGAGAGAGAGCGGAGGGGAGGAGAGAGAGGAAGGGTACGTAGAGAGAGAGAGAGGTAGGTCGTAGAGAGAGAGAGAGAGAGAGTGAGGTTCCCAAAAGACAATAGGATTGTTGCCAAAGCATAGGATTGGGCCGGTTGATTGAAATCCATGTTTGTTGCAATGAGAGAGAGAGAGCCTGCCTTGTTGATAACGCCCTCACAATGCATTCCCTTATTTAACACCCTTCCCCCCCACCTCTCCAAAGGTCGGGCAACCATCAAACACTTCACTTTCAGCTCAAACCATGGCGCCCAGCCTCTGTTTTCAACCATGTGACCGAGTGGAGCACCTCTCAGTCCCCAACCTCATTCTCCTTGGCCTCACTTGGCCCTTCCACCCATTTCCCCACACCCCACTTTCCGGCCATGAAGACAAACAAGGCCCATTGTCCGGTCTGGAATTCCAATTTTCCGGCAAGAAGGAAGACCCCTTTTCCGGTCTCGAAAACCCCTTTGCCCTTGGGAAAGAGAGCCTGGTCCCCGGTAACAAAGAAAACCAATTCGCCGGTGACGAAAGCAAGTTGTCGATCACATTCCCCGGCGATGAAAGCCCATTCACTAGCAAGGGAGGTCAATTTTTCGGGGACGAAAGCCAGGAAAACCGACTGAACAAGCGACTGTTTTCTGATGCAGAAAGTCCATTTTCCGGCAAGGGAAACTGGTTTTCTGGCAGGAAGAGGCCAAGGGCCGATCAACTCGGCTTCCGTGACCACGTGTTGACATACAAAGAGCAATTTGCCGAAGCTGAGTCCCTCCTCATCCAAGACAGTAGTGGAGGAGCCCCAGAGGCCGAGGACACTGGCGGAGGCGGCGTTCGCCTCGTACAACTTCTCATGGCGTGTGCCGAGGCTGTGGCTTGTCGGGATCAAAAACAAGCTCGAACACTCTTATTCGAACTCCATGCTGAGGCCTCGCCCTTTGGCGCCCCGTTCCAGCGTGTGGCTGCCTGCTTTGCGGCTGGGCTCTCTGCTCGTTTGGCAACACTTGCTTCTGCACCAGGGCCGCTGATGCTAGGCCAGCCAAGCATGGAGGAGCGGAGCGAGGCGCTGAGGCTTGCGTACGAGGCGTGCCCGTTCATCAAGTTTGGACACTTCGTCGCGAATGCTGCCGTACTGGAAGCCTTTGAGGGAGAAAACTCTGTCCACGTCGTGGACCTTGGCATGACTGCCTGCCTACCGCATGCGCCGCAGTGGCGCTCGCTTTTGCGAGCCCTTGCGGCGCGACCCGGGGGCCTGCCGCGCTGCATGCGACTCACCGCGGTGGGACCACGCGCAGCACCATTGAATGCCATTGGTGCAGAGCTTTGCGCCTTTGCGCAGAGCCTAGGTGATCCAGGGTTGTTTTAATCATTTTGTTCTGGTTAAGTATACCATGCTACATGTAGATCGTATCTTAATGCAGCCTGCACTGTGCATTGACGAGATTGGATGGTTGAGATGAATTGTTTTCTCCATTTTAATGGAGAATGAAGGAATCTAGTGGAGGAACAGTTCGTCTCAATCATCTGTTTTCATCGATGGGAACTCCAGAGATTGACATATAACGTTTTGTTCGTATGATGCATGTATCATAGTATATGCTTTTCTATTATTATTTTTTACTATTTTGGGTTATTCAAACTCTAATTTTGATTTCTTCGTGGGATTAGATTAGATTGAATAAAGAGTCTAGAAACAATGTTGCTAGAGTCGCTTTGCTTTGGTTCATCTGATGCTAGTCCTAATCCATCTCTTCATTTGAGCCTATTCGGCCGAATCGGCATGCTTTGCCCAAAACCTTTTGATTTTATATACAATTTTCTATTTTGTTTCTTTTAATCTTTAAAATGACCTTCTTAAAATTGCCCAGACCACCAAAAGTGCTTCTATTCTACAGCTAAATCAAAGCAAATTTAACAATAGTTGAAAAGATTGATATTGTTAAAGGTTTAAAATCATGGATTGTATGCAAGGAGATCATATATAATGAAAGTCACGATCATTCTCACTAATCAAATTAGATAGCTTCGGGTAAATCACAAAGTCTCTCAAAAAAACAAAAAAAAAAAGTTTGAAGTTTTATGTTTATTAAATGAAACTCTGACAATCACCTATTTAAACATAAAAAATACAAGAATGATTATGGTTTCTTTATATAAAAAAATAAATGTACCAGGGTAGACAATCCCTAACCTAGTCTTTCTTGACTTAATTCATGTAGTGTATTATCACCCTTTATTTTTGCTGCCTTTTTAACATCAACTTTTCATCTGCATCACCAGGGATTGATCTCCAATTTGCTGCTGTGGAGACCACCCTCGAAAGCCTAAAACCAGAGGACCTCGCCCCTGAGCCCGGTGAGGCACTTGCGGTGTGCTGCGTGCTCGAACTGCACCGTGCTGTGAAGGAGAGCCGTGGAGCCCTCCACTCTGCGCTCCGTGGGGTGCACCGCCTTGCACCCCGCGTACTCACGGTCGTCGAGCAAGATTCCGGCCACAACGGCCCCTTCTTCCTCGGCCGTTTCACTGAGGCCCTCCACTACTACTCCTCAATCTTTGACGCCCTCGACGCCAGCCTCCCCCGAGGGGACACTGGGCGCATGCGGGTTGAGCAACACCACTTTGGCGAAGAAATCAAGAACATTGTCGCGTGCGAGGGGGCAGATCGCGTCGAGCGGCACGAGCGTGCAGACCAGTGGCGCCGCAGGATGAGCCGAGCAGGATTCCAGTCCGCACCAATCCGGCTCGTGGGACAGGCTCGGAGGTGGCTGGCCGACACTTGGACAGGCGAGGGATACACCGTGGTGGACGAGAAGGGGTGCCTCGTGCTCGGATGGAAGTCGCGGCCCATCGTGGTGGCCTCATGCTGGAAGTGCGCTCAGTGAGGGGCACCGTGTGTGCCTCACAAGCAACGCCTGGCGCTTAGGTGCACCATGCGCCTTAGTGTTGCTAGGCGCCTCTTGGAATGAAATAAAGGTTGTTGCTCTTTGATTTGGGGCCATGACCCTGAGAGCGCACAGAATAAAGAGAGGCAGTTATTAAAGAGCTTGGGGCGCCGTGCGTTCTAGCACTCGGTCTTTGAACATTGAGACTTGCACTGTTGCAAAGTGGATCGGGAACGGGGGCTTGGATGGAACAGTCGCATGAAACATGAGTAACAAACAAAGCCACGAGTACGAGTGAGAAAATAAGGGGGTTTGGGCACAAATAGATCAGATTCGTTTCCGATTCTTCTTTGGGTTTGGTAAAATAAAATAAAAACGAAAACAATTCGGTGCTTCGGTTCGGCCGATTTGGAGGAAGGCTTTGAATTAAAAAAAATAATAATAAGTAATATTTATACACAAAAAATATTAAAATAATAAAAAATATAAAAATAAAAATTCAATAAAAAGTACAATTATATGCTTTGGACTGAAGCTTCAGCTCAAGGGCGGGCACAAAGAGGCCGAATCCCACCGAAGTGGAAGTCAAAGATAAAAAGACAGTTTTGTGCTTCGGCCGAACCTTTGGCTGGAGAAGCCGATTTTGACCGAAGTTGGCCAAAGCAGGCCGAAGCTGATGCAGTGGAGCTGCGCTTTGCTTCGGTCTAAGTCGAAAATCCAAAGACTTCGACCTCTTCGTCTGAAGCAAAGCGAGTCTGACAACATTGGTTGCAGTGGAGCTGCGCTTTGCTTCAGTTTAAGCCGAAAATCCAAAGACTTCGACCTCTTCGTCTGAAGCAAAGCGAGTCTGACAACATTGGTTGCAGTGGAGCTGCGCTTTGCTTCGGTCTAAGCCGAAAATCCAAAGACTTCGACCTCTTCGTCTGAAGCAAAGCGAGTCTGACAACATTGGTCTAGATGCATGCAAACAAAAGTTTTTAGCAATGAGGCGGCAAGAACGGGCTAGCTTTTCGAATTATATATTAGGAGATAATTTATTTTGGGTGCAAAAAGATCACAATTACCCATATGAGATATGAAATCGTATAGTTGAGGGGTATTATTTTTTTTGCATAGAAAAAAAATTCTCGACTTAAAAGATGGGGACACCCTCGGCCACCTGATTCACATTTGATCATCAAGGCAAACAGCCTTCAAGAAAAACCTTTGAGAAGAGCAATAAATAAAACTCGGCACCAGTGTTATATGACATTTTAGCCCTGAGATGGTATCACGTGTCGATACATATTTATTATGTTAAAAATCATTAATATTATCGCAACACTTCAGCCCTAGGTGCGTTCGTGCCTTAAAATTTTGAAGACACTTAATTTATTAAAAACTGAAATCTATCAAACCACACCAACGATATTTACTCTTTAATATCATTCATTTATCAAAACATACATGAAATATCAACTATTGTAATTTATGCTTATGTGTACTTAATGACAACGTTGACCTAATCCATCACTTATTAGTAAAGATAATTTGGTTCAAGTAGAAAACTTCAAAAGGGCAAGTGCAAAACTCATAAAGACATGGATGGAAGTATGAGAATAGATATAGTGATTTTTGGTCTGATTAAATAGATGACTCTTGATAGAACGGAATGATGGAACATTATTTGTGTAGCCAACCCCAAATAGTTGGGATGGCTTAGATGATGATAATGATATCCACTAGATATGATTTTCAAAATTAAATCATAAGAAAAAATATGAGATGTCAAATGATTCATTTTTAAGTGTTTTTCGATAAATTCCCCTATTGAAGATAATAAATATTATAAAAGAGCTCATTTTAACTATTTAACATTCTACCCTTTTATTAAAATACATCTTAAATGTCAACTACTCCTATTCATAATTACTTGCCATTGATAAGATTTTTGACATTAAATCAAAAGAAATAGGGGAGAGATCAAATACTTTCTCTTGGTTAATTTTTTGATAAATTTTCTTATTAATTAATGACAATAAAATATTTAAATGCTTATTGTGGGACTTGATTTGTATAGCGAATCCCAAATAGTTGAGATGACTTAGGTGATGATGATGATGATGTGCACTAGATGTGATTTTTGAAATTAAATAAGAAGAAAAGATGAGATGTCAAATAATTCATCTCTTGAGTGCTTTTTGATAAATTTCCCTCTATTGAAGGTAATAAATATTAGGGTGCGGTTTATATACAGCCGAGGCTCCAAACAATCAAAGTAAAGTGCATCTTCAAATAGTATCGAGAAATGTAATTTAAATACTAGAAATCTTTGTGATAGCCTTAAAATATATTTTCATCTTTAAGTATAAAATTTAAAGCTTCAAAAATAATGTAGATCGAGCATATCTACGAAGACTTAAAAATCTTAAAAATTGACGGTCCAAAAATGCGTTACAAGATGCACTATTTCCAACGCTTGAAATCCATTTTTTTCTCATGTCCATGCATCTTAGTACCGAGATGATCAATTTGAGGATATTTGGGCATGAAAACAAGCTCTTCTAGCGATATTTTTGAGGTGGGCTATAATTTGATTGTTTAGAGCCTCGCCTCTATATAAACTTTTTCCTCAATTGATTGCCTAGTATTACACAGTGAATGCGTGAAGAAAAAAGATGAAGAAGATAGACATCAATGGCTGTATATCTCGCATTTCGCAAGTCTTTTCTTCTTCTCTTCGACGTTTTCTGTACGAAATCTGTGGCATCCAATCTTTTAGCATCCCTTGAAAGCTTCTGGTTATGCTCATCTCTTCTCCCTGGTGTTCAAGGGTTATGTGCTCTGTGCTCTTATGCTCTATCTTCAGTTTGATTCTTGCCTTCTTTATTCATCTGATTTCGAATTTCCCTCATTTCTTGTTGGGAAGTCCTACATTGAAGGTCATATTGCCTTGTGGCACAAATCAGGTCCTTAGCTAGGAGACCAATACCTGTTATATGCATGCCAAAATATCAGATAGCGGACTAATACATGTTCATATTTACAACAGAAAGATTTATATAGTCAATTATACACATAGGAAAAAGAAGAAGAAGAAGAAGAAGGAATATTGTGCATTATGCCCTTTCTCTCTGCTGGGCCTTGCTTCTTGCTAAGTTCTCTCTTTTCTTCTTCCATTATACACTGAGTCTTTTAGGTGTGGTTTGTATAATGTTGCTACCTTAAACAATCCAATTAAGACACCTCATACCTCTAAATTTTAGCATAAATGTAATTTTGATGTAAAAAATTCTTAAGATAGCTTGAAAATCTATTTTCATTTTTAATTATAAAATTTTAAATTCTAAAAATGGTTCAAATCAATTAGATCTATAAACACGTGAAAATCTTGAAAATTGACAGTCCAGATAATATGTAAAACATTAGAAATGACTAGGATCTAAAACACATGGTATGTCGCTTTAGATGCTTCCCCATTTTGGATCTAAAATTCTTCCACCATTCAAATTGGTGCAAATCTCGTGATGACCTATGACGAATTAAAAATGAACGTCCTACGAACAAAGTATAAAATAGTCCATAAATATTCGATAGTCCATTTTTAATGCCAAAAATCCTTTTTTCTTCTAAGATTCATTGCCCTAGTGGCGTGATCAAGACTATTGAGCATAAAATTTTAGATCCAAAATCTACTTCTAGGTGAAAATAATAAATTGAAATCCATCTACATAAGGTAAAGGTCAAAATAAGGCCTAGACCCTATGAAGAAAAAAGAAGTAAAGCCTCATCTCCTAGAGAAACTTAGTTCTAGTGTTGAAAAACTTCAAATTGATCATCTCGACCTTGGCTTTAAAAAAGATTGTAAGCCTTAAAAATAATGTAAATTATAACACACTATCTAAACGGTTCATTTAAAATGTTCATAAATCCACAAGATTCGTTCTTTGAGCTACAAAATTTATAATCCATGTTGGAAATAGATTTGAAAGTCATCATAGGGATTTTCCTAACATATGACGTTTTAAGATGAGGCTTTGCTTTTTTTTCACAAGGCCTAGGGCTTATTGAAACAAGATCCTCTATAAAAGTGGGAGTGCATCAGAACATATTCCGTCCGCGGATGTACAAAAAACCCACTTATTAACTTAAAGTAGAGGGCTTCACATGAGTTTCAAGTAAGAAAATGAAAGGGGAGGGAAGGAATTGTATAGATGAGTTGCTTCCCAAAAAGGAGACTTGTAATCTACACACCAATGGATCCCAATGCTGAGGTTCCATTTTTTACCTATTTTCAGAAAATTTTGCTTCATTTTTATTGTTCATGGCGATTTTAGGGCTTCAGAGAAACTTCTAGCTTATTTTCTGAGAAAATTACTGAGTTTTTTTTTATTGCTTTTTCATGAAATTGTTCAGTATGTCATGGTTGCATCGTATCCATATTTAGGGCCCGTGATACTTTTCAATTGAAATCTTTGTTTTACTCCTACTCACTAATGGTTTTTTTACATATTGAAAGAACTTTATGAATTTGTTTCATTGTAAGATGTATCAGAGTTTGTATAGCTGCAACTTTGTTCTTGGTGATTGTTAGTTTATTGGTGAATATCTCTCTTTCAATAATGTTAATTGCGGATTAAAATTTGTGATTTCGTAAACATATCTGATCAACCCCTGTAAGGATGAATCTTGGAAGTGATGATTTATGGGAATTTTGTAGCTTTCTTTAATGGAAATGAAAGGATTAGAGTGCTCATTATGGAACGTTTATAGGTATTCATGTCAAAAAGAATTTAAAAATATCATATATTTTTCTGTGCTGTGGTTATGATAATTCAGACAATTTATGGTTTCTTGTGGACTGGGTTGCCTATCTCGTATATTGGACTTCCCCAATGCCTTCGAAATTAGTCATCTTGAATAAGGATTATATGGCTTGTGATAATATTAATCAACATAATGGTGAGAGTATAATACCAAGAATTGGTTTATTTGATAAGCTTTTTGTATGTTTGATGAATAATTTTGTGCTGCATCATGATTGACGGTGGACAGATGAAATTTGAAGCCCATGTATATGTATATGTAACAGTATGATCTTCCATTCTTTCTCCATTTTCTTGAGATGGTTTGTGCCTGTTCATGTTGCAAGAATGCTACTTGTCGTTGAACTTTGCATTGGGGTGTGGTTTTTTATAATGTTCATGTGTATGCTGATTTTTGTGCAATTGTGTGCATGATGAACTGGTCAATTGTGTTGCTTTCACTTTTGCAAATGCACTTACCTTTTTGCATATCTAATAATGTATATATTATCACTATTATGTGTACAATTTCAGGCCAGACTTGCAGAAGTGGCAAAAGAACTGGGCAGAGGAATTCATATATTCACTAACTCGGCTTCTATACCATCTGATGGGAACCTGACTTCTGTATCAAATAGTGGTAAGTGATACAGCGATATCCAAGACATTCAATTCTTCACCTCTTTCTTGACTTTAATTGACCTTTTCTTGCTTCATTTTATTTTTGTAGTTTTAAGCTATTATACTAACTAATAGTAGTTATGAAACTTATTTTTCTGAATATCTCCCTTGTTATTCATTAGTGATTATTTCTTCTGTGCTACATATGTTTGGATTTTTGGTGGTCCTGAACTCTTTAACCATGTTGGGGTTCAGCATTTTAGTTGGCATCAGTCAATGCGACGCTGGCTCTATTTTAATTCGGCTCTCGAACTGGGAAATTGCCAAAAACTGGTTTGAACTAGTTGGCCAGACTTGTTGAAAGCCTTTCACTTCTTTTAATTCTTTGGGCTATTTTTGTTGATTGGATTGATCAGTTTGATGGGCTTGTATGATCAATTTGATCAGAGCATCCACTTATCTAGGTTGTGTTGCTGTTCTAGTCCTTATGAACCTTTGTCCGAATAGCCATGTATTCATTCCTTATGCACATTTTCCATCTTTTTGACAGAGGAGCAGGATGAATTCTATGAATTTACGGCTGAGGATTACTACCGACTATTGTCAACTAAGAAAGGTAATAATTTGATGATAGGTGCTTCATTATGTGGTTTTGGGCTCTCGAACGTATTAGCATGGAGTAGATTTAGATTCATTTGTTGATGACATTTGCATGCAACCGTCTAAATATGCAGCTTTTGTTTGTCTTTTACTGTGTTTTCTTATTGACGTTGATGATTGAACTGAACAGACAAACAGTTGAAGACCCGCAAAATTCGTGAAGCCGAAGAGGCTAGCCGCAGGTCAAAAATATCAAAGGTACATTAAAAAATAATACTTTTTTTCTGAGAAACATTTCAGTAGCCATTTACATATAGTTGTGATTGCTCACAAAGAGTGTCATCTAGGTTTGCCATCTTACTTATTGGCAATTTGGCATATGAAATTTGTATGGCATTCTTTGAAAGGCTGTTAGTTACATGTAAATATGTGAACAATGGATATGCCACCTTGCATTTATCACAAACAAGTATGTCTTTTCCTTTTTTACTGATGCATCAATATTATTGTGAAACCTTGACAGCTGATGTTGAACTTGGGGTTCATCTACTAAAAAATATGTTTGCTTGTATGTTTTGATCTATTCTGCGTTCTTTATTCATATTCTTGGTGAGTGAGATCTAGTCTTTTCTGATGATTGTTTATTTTGAGCTGACTGTGGTTTCTCTCTCTTGTCTTTCATGCAGTTCATCTGAAATGTCTAACCAGTCCAATAAATTATCAAAATTCATACTTCTTTTTGGAATGGCCATAACCTTGTGGTGTTTGTAAAATGGTTTCGTAGTTTAACTTCGATTTTAACTTGTTCAGGCAATTATGAGGGTCCACTTTCCTGATAACTACATATTGGAAGCAGAATTTCATTCATCTGATATCATTTCAAGTTTAACGGACCTTCTCAAGAAAGTAATTGCTCGTCCAGATCTGCCATTTTACATATGTAAGTGTTTCTCATTCTTGTAGTAACCTGCTTTTTTTTTTTTTTTCAAATCATTAAGTTCTACAGGTTTCAAAATCTTTTTCCTTTTTGGCTATCTGAATGGCTTGGACGTTTGGTTGTCTTAGTATTACTTCGCAACTGTGGTGTGAAATGGTATGGAATATTGTGTGTTTTCTTTGTCATGTATAATCAGATCATTAGGCGCTTGAAAAGAATCAATTAGTTGTTTCTTCTTGATCATTCCAGTGACAGTTTTGCAATTACATAAGTGAATGCATGTACTGACTCCTCTGCATATCATAAGATTTGTCCAGCAACCATTTAACAGTGCCTTGGATAACAAAAACAAAATTACTTGGTCAGACGAGTAGCCAGGTTTTCAAATTGGAAGCTCAATGAGTGTGGCAATGTTTGAATAGAGTAAAGTTGTGAAGTAGGAGGAGTTTTGCTGACATTAGATATGTAGGGACTTTAAAGAATAACAGAAATCATTATCAAAGTGATATGTGGTAGGCTTTGAAGATAAAACTCGGGCTGAAACATATGAGTCTTTGAAAGGGATTCTATTTTTGACCAAAGAATTTAAGTAATAAGTGTCACTAAAGGTGACTCACAAAATATCATCAAATAAATGAAAGAGATTTTGTATACTCTTTTGAAATTGGAAGGTATCTTCTACAGAGTTTATTGTGTAATTTGCTTATTTCCAAAACCTCCCTTATTTCGAGAGAGTCAAACCCTGGCGCACCGCTTGGAGTATATGAGTTATTAGGCCTTTCTATTGCCATGGGCTACTTATGTTTTTTCTTTTTATTTTTTTTGTACTACGTTGATCAAGTATTATTTAATTAGAAGATAATTGAAACTAGCACCACAGTAGGCCATATAACATCAGCACAGATGAGTTGGTTTACATGGATTTAAAATGGGCTAACTTTGGGAGCTTCTTTTCCCTGTTTTACTTGTATGGTAATGTTTGTAAATCATATATTTTCCAAGAAACCTAGTGGGTTGGTGCATATCTGTTTGGATAGTATTCATCAATATGCACTTATGAATCTTATCTTCAGCAGATGGCATTTGTGTATAGGTAGTTAGGTTATCAATTTCGAATTTATTATGCCTCTGCATGATTTCTTGTGTTTTTTTCACTCTATATTTCAGACACCACTCCTCCGAAACAGAAAATCAATGATCTCTCGAAGGATTTCCACTCTGCGGGGTTTATCCCTGGTGCTATTGTATACTTTTCTTATGACTTGATAAATGGTAAATCTTTAGATTCATTCTTCTTCTTCTTCTTTTATATTTTAATTATGCCATTTGACTTTTCTTTTTTCAATCTGATATATTTCTTCAGAATAAGGATGTACATTAGCGAGATTCATGTTCCTTGAGACAGTAGATGGCTTCATAGATCCTCACAAGTTTTGGGGATATAATGTCCATGCTTAATTTAGATTAGATGTCCTCAACAAGAATATTGTGTTCTGTAACCTGTGTTATTTCAAAAGAGACACACGCATGTGCTCGCATAAACTGACAAAACCTTAAAGCCAAATTAAGTATACATCAAGATATAGAGTGCAGACACATAGAGACCTTTAAAACAAGGATGAGAAGAGTAACCATGATAAATGGAAGAGACGATATGAACGCAATCTAGTCATGTTGCATCATGAATCTTGTCAAAATCAAGAATATTTAGTAACACTATGTATTAGTGTAGTTGGACAAAACTGAAGTACTTTTCTTTTTACCTTCAGGCTCTGTTGAGTATTCTCTATGCAAAAACTATGCATCCATGATAATGGATGTCTTGTAGTTTGAATTATTGTATGTCCAAGAGTAATATGTAGGACTGCCTTTTTTTTGTTCTCTTCTCAAAGTAGGACTGCCTTGGTGTCCCGCACATTTTGTTATACAACAGTAGTATTCAAAATTGACCAGACTGTAAAGAAATCTTGTCCTTTACATGGAGTTATTTTACTTGAACCAAGGACATTTAACTCAAGTCGTTAACAAATTATAATGGCTCTTACAATCGGACCATCCTACGAACATGCTAAATAGGATGTGAGCTTTACACCTTCACAAAGTGTGTGGAAGGCATCTTTCCATACATCCCAAAAAATAGTATTAATCTTGAAGAAATATGTACTGCACAAGTATCAAAGCTCAATTTAAATATCTCTCTCTCTCTC
>NW_006499848.1:597463-611468 GCF_000471905.2 Amborella trichopoda
CTTAAATTAATACTCTCTCTCTCTCTCTCTCTCTCTCTCTCTCTCTCTCACACACACACACACACACACACACACACACACACATAGGAAATCCTCTTTTCATATGATCTAAGGTTATTTTTAATTTTTTATTGCAATTTTGGATATTTCGTGCTTTCTGCATTCTGACAATTGACTCCCTTTGGCACTCATTTATCATAAAAAAGTGAAGACTTTTTTTTTCCCTTGCTTTTTTGTTGTAGTTTAATAGTGTGAATTGGCAGGGGAAGATGAAAGGATCCTAATTCTTTTCATATGATCTAGATTATTTTCAAATTTTTATTGAGATTTTTTATGTTTCTGCTTCTGCATTCCGGCAATGGATTTTTCTTTTCCTTTGCCACTCATTTATCATAAAAACATGAGGACTTTTTTCCCTCCTTTTCTCATTGTAGTCCACTAATGTGAATTGGCAGGGGAAGATGAAGGGATCCTAATATCCGGGCCATTTCTTCGCGATGATATCATGGCTTTGAAGGATATCCATCTTAAAACTGTGCCCATTGAAGAGGTAATTAGAGCTGAACCAGACACTACTGTTCCTGTTGAAGTTGAAGCTCCATCGATGCCTGTTGAAGCTAAGCCTGCTACAAAAAAACCTGTCAAGCCCAGGTGGCTTAGAATGTGAGATTGCCAGCTTAACTTGGTATCAGAAATGTGCTAGAATTGATGAAGCTTTTGTTAACTAGTTTATATATCAAGGATCTGCTCATGTCAACATGGATTCAATCATGGAATGATAAAATATTTTGTTTTAAAAATGTATCATCAAGTTCATAATCTAGTTTGGCTTTATCATGAGTGCTATATTGTCAAACTCTACTTAAATGGGCTGAATGTTTGGCGCGTGTTGTATTAGATGTTTGAAGAGCAATACTTGGCTTCACCTCAACATTGTTGTTGCTTTGTAATCAAAGTGGTTGAAAATTGGGTTTATTGTGATGGTTTTTTCAATGATGTGTTGAGCTTTGATCATTCTCTTTTGATTTGCAAGGATGTAGAATAAATTACAAGAGTAAAAAAGAAAAAGAAAAGATGGGTTGAGCTTGACACCTCTCTTTCTCTCTCTTTCTCTCTCTCTCTCTCTCTCTGTGCGTGCGTCAGCGAAGTTTTTTAAAGATGCTCCAATCTTATGCTTTGTGGTGAGGGGTACTGATGAATCTCAAATGGCAGCCAATTGCAGATGCATTAAGATGTTGCTGTGTGAATATTAATTTTACAGTTATTTAATTTTCTATATTGATTGTTTTTAACTTTTTAAAGTTTTTTGGATGAGCTAAATATCTGTAGAGAAATTCTTTTGGAAGAGCAATTAGCATAATAAGACTCGGTTTAATTTTTCCGTTAAAAGTTCCTTTTTTTCTTGCTGATGTTTCTTCTCCATAAGAGCTTTTATTCTTTTAAAAAGTACGAAACGTAAAAGAGAATCTTAAGGAGTAGTGGATGTAAATTTTTTGAGTTTGATAAATTTAAAAAGCGTGCGGTTTGTATAAGGCCGAGGCTCTAAACAATCAAAGTAAAATGCACCTTTAAATATCGAGAAATGTGGTTTCAGTACTGAAAATCTTTGTGATAGCGTTAAAATATATTTTTATCTCTAATTAGAAAATTTAAAACTTCTAAATAATATAGATTGAGCAGATCTATGAAAATTTGAAAATCTTGAAATTAATTGTTTAAAAATGTATTATAAGATATACTATTTTTAAAATTTGAAATCTATTTTTTTCTCATGTCCATGAATCTTGAGGTCAAGATGATCAATTTAAAGATATTTGGGCATCAAAACAACCTCTTCAAATGGAAAATTTCAGGTATGCCCTAATTTGATTGTTTAGAACCTTGTATTTATATAAATTTTTTCCATTTAAAAAATCTGACCCCCCACTTATTGTGTTTGGGATTTTTTTTTTTTTTCTTGAAGTGAACCTAAGGGTTGAAGAGGTTAGTACCGCCCCCAAAATTTCTGACGATCCTAAAAGGTACGCTAGATTGGGCTTTACTCAAGAGAGTAAATGGAATAGAGCACTAAATCTTTTGGCTTTTTAAAGACATTTTAGAACTAGCATCAAACTTATTCCAACATGTCAAAGCCAGACCGGATATGCAAACAAATTTATTGGAATATCAATCGGTCCATTGGTTGATTTGATATAATAAAAAATTAAATTTAATAAAAAAAACAAGTTAAAATCAATGTGTGACTGATGATTAATATTTTTACCGACTTTTTATACAATTTCGAATGAATTTTTTTTATAATGAATCTTATATTTTAAAATTATTTTTCTTTCTTTTTCTTTTATCTTTTTAAAATTGGATTTAATTGGTTCGACCAATAAATCGGTGCTGCTCTCATTCTTTAGCTTACTTTTGCCTCAATTCGAATATCCCTGTTTGGGTCCTTTCTTCCAAGAGCAAAATGCCATCTTGTCTTCTCTACTATTCCAATTTCGATATCCATACTTTATTAATTTATTTCATCAGTTTATTGAATTTGGAGTCGACTATTTAGCTGTGTTACAAAAAATCACAAATACTTTTAGCTAATAGATATAAATTGAATGGTTCGAAGGATCACACACAAAATTTGAGATTTCTTTTTGTTTTGAGTCAGGTCAATGGCATTATTACAATAACCGCGATTTGAATTTTGATGGACAAGAGTAAGTGTGACATCTTTATTATCATCATCATAAAAACCTTTTTTTAACTAATTAAGATCAATTATACGAATTCTAATTTGTTGGTATAATCTATTAAAAGTCGTACCTTAAATGATGTGATAAGTTTTTATATATTTTTTCACTATTTTTGTACTTTTGAGCTTATCCTTTATTTTCTTTTGTTAGTCTTCGAATTATCTCACACCTTCTAATCTGAGTCCACTCTATGTTATTTTATTAAAGTGCCACACCTATATATTTTGAAATATATCCCTTTCGAATTCTATTTCTTATTTATGTTGTCATTTATCCATCACAACATTTTCAAAACTCCACTTTAAGTGTAATCTCTTTGCATGAAAAGTAAATACTATCTATGTTTCCTACTTTTATGGCTCAATATGTTATTTTGTGAGCATAATAATATATGTGCGTTTCATAACTGGTCCTTGTCTGTAGTCCAAGTGTACGAAGCGGAAGCGTGAGAGAGAGAATATGGAAACCCTAAACCTCACCTGCTATTCTTCTCCAACCTGTTTCTCTCTCCTAAAAAACCAGGCTAGACGCCATTCCCTAGCCCCTGTTTTTTCTTCTTCTCTCTATCCGTCTCTGGTTCTCTCGTGTTCTCTCTCTAGAAAGGGGAATTTTTTGGAACCGGCGAGGAAGCATGCGAGCAGGAGCGGCAGCAGGGGCCGCAGCGCCAATGTCTTTCTCCCCCACCTTGTTGCTTCTATGGTCAGCTCTCTCTCTCTCTCTCTCTCTCTCTCTCTCTCTCTCTCTCATTTCATGGAGTCTCCGTATCTGTAAATTTTGTCCCGTCGCATTTTGGACCAGGAAAGAGTGGAACAGACATACATTATGGTGAAACCCGATGGTGTTCAACGAGGTTTGGTATGTTCACATTTTTAATTCCTCTCGTTGATCCATTTATCTGGAGTTTATATACGAACTTTTTCTATGGGAATTATGGAGGATTTCATGATAATGTTGAATTTGGAAATCACATTTCTACCTAACAGCATTATGAATGACTTCTGCAAAGATGGCAATAACTTTCTTAGCATTAAGTTTTTTGTTTTTTTACAGTGGCAATTTTCAGTTTAATTTTGCTGCGTGCATGCGATATCTTTACTTTCTGGTTTCTAAACTTTTCTGGATTTTTTTCCATATACGTACTAGATTGATTTATTTGTAAATTTAGTTAGATAGGGGTTGTCCTTTTTTTTTTATTATTCATCAATAAGCTTGAGGCCTTTCTTCTTTTCTTATTGCTGATTAGCTCGAGGCCTTCCTGTAAAATCATTTCATTATGAATTACAGTTATAGTTTGGAATTTATTTTGCGACAAAAACCATGTTATGGATTTCACAGTTTAATCCTAAACTGAATAAGGAAATTGTTAAATGCTTTATTAGACCTCTAGGCATAGTATTTTGTCGGTGCAAACATATAGAAGCATTTAGTCATGATGGATTGTTGATTGGGACTTCCCCAAAGTCATTTGATGATTACTGGAGAACTTTCACCTCGGAGGTCGGTACCTAATTTTGTAGAAATAAATGTTTTAGTTGCAGCGATTGATATAGAGGTGCTCCATCATTTATATAGAATGCTAACTAAATCATCACCGTTTGAAAAACCAACCAAAGTCAAATAGGAGAAGTAGTCTTCTCATGTTTGGCTTTTTTAGGAGCTGGTTGGACAGTTTTAGGATACTGATGTCATGGTTTACAAATATTAATGGAGTACACTGAAAACGAAAAAATAAGTAAATTTGCAATGCATAACGTCTTTCATAACTCCCATTCTTTTACGGGGATCTTCCCATTTTTCTAGAATTATTGTAGTATAAATTTTCTGTACCTAAAATTTGAGACGATATTCAGGCCTTCAGATTGTTTGCTATGAACTATTGGCTCAACAGGTCAAGAAGTTTACCATTCTGTTCAGAAGTGTTTTTGCATTCTTCGGCATTTGAACGACTTAGATGCTTTTTAAGTCAGTTCCCAGTTTTCATATCAATTTGTCCAGTCTGGTCGAATCACAATACAATGCAGTGACTAGTTCCATGTATAATTTGTGTTTTTCATATTGTACTGTCCTATTGGCAGCTGTGCTGCTTAGTTCATGTATTTTTGGTATTTGATTGGTTATCCAAAAAAAAAATGACAACATGCTTTTCAGCAAAATGTTTTGTAATTTTTGCTAATTCTGTAATGATCATGTATTATGGATTGGTTGTGCCTATGTGTGTGGGTGAACGCAACACACATGCACGTGTTTCTTTCCCTAATGCTTCCTTATTCTTTTGAATAAATTGGTGTCTTTTATTTCTATTGAAAAATAACATTTTCTTATTGATTCTTAGTAAATGAACAAAATTGTAAAACAAAATGATATGGCATGGATATATTCATGTCTGTGGCCTGCTGATTTATTGCTCTCGCTCTTAATAATGTTCGAAGTATTTATTGTGTTTGTTTTGTTCTTTCTTTTTTGCTCATGTATATGCTAAGGAATGCATGTCTAGGTTGGGGAGATAATCTCTCGTTTTGAGAAGAAGGGATTTTTGTTGAAAGGATTGAAGCTCTTCCAATGCCCTGAAGAACTGGCAAAGGTCTCACCTAGTAATCATCCTTTTATTATAGCGTCCTTTATTTTTTTCATGGGAGTGGTATTTGGCATGCATCTATTCCTCACGTATTTTATGATTACAGGAACACTATAGGGATCTTCAGTCCAAGTCTTTCTTTCCAAAATTGATCCAGTATGTAACATCCGGTCCTGTAGTGTGCATGGTATGTCCTCATATTAACAATATGTGGAATATGACTCTTTTTTTGGCTTTTAATGATTAATGGAAATGGCAAAGTTACACTGCAACGAAAAGGACCTTAGTATAGTGACTTACATCAATCTTACCCTTGCGGCTCCACCCTCTTTGAACTCTCATCTGGAAAAGTATTCCCTGGCTACTTACTGTTAAGGCTCCAGCTCAACATTGATTTATAATTACTCTCCCTTAAAATGCCCATCTTCCCATCCTACTTTGCACTTGCATAGGCCATCGACTTTCTCTACCTTTCCTTTGCTACTTGTCTACATCACCTGCTTGAGCTTCCTGTCTTTCCTCAGTCTCCCAGAGTCCACTACTAATACCACCTTATCTGCATAGAACACCACCATTCCTTCACTTTCCCCCTTTTCTTTTCTGTGTATGTGTGTGTGTGTGTGAGAGAGAGAGCGAGAGAGAGAGAGGTTATGTTTACTTTGGTTGAATTGATTTTGACACTTTCGTTATTTTATTTTACGTAATTGACTAGCTAGGCTTGGGAAGGTGTAGGGGTTGTTGCATCTGCCCGTAAGCTCATCGGGGCAACAAATCCTTTGGAAGCCCAACCTGGTACCATCAGAGGAGACCTTGCTATCCAAACTGGAAGGTTCTATTGACTTTCTTTTGATCTATCATGGGTCTTTTTGTACCGTAAATTTATTAACTTTATTCGCATGTGCATCTTTGTCCTTAGTTTGGTTGGTATCTTGGTGAATGACATCCTGGGATTGTTGTGCAGGAATGTTATCCATGGAAGTGACAGTCCTGAGAACGGTCAGCGTGAAATAGGTGAGGGTTTTTGTAATCGTAAGACTTTGATGAGTACAAATATAAAGTTTTTCAATTAATAATCACTTGTTTTCCATTAAACACTTGTTTTCCATTAAGGCATTTTATTTGAGGACAGGACCATGGAGTTATTGCTTTATCTATTATTTTCAAATATATAGCATCTTCGAAATTACTTATTCCTTAGTTGAACTTATGCCACATCATGAATTGAAGTGTTATAGGCACAAGATGTAAACAGCTTTATTCCTGAAAAAAAAGATGTAAACAGCTTTTCTCACTCTCTCATGTTAGATTTCATGCAAAGAGTAGTGTGTGTGCATGTGCATGTACACACAACTCGAGTTTGAGTCCTTTGAAGGTGCGATCCCCAAAATTTGGGGTCCTAAAGATATCGCTAGCATAGTTTTGGCCCAAGGGAGCAAGTGGACAGTTTGCTCCCATGGGAGCATGAAATTATTTGGCTTTATGTTATGGTCTTGTATAGAAAATTGTTGTTATTTGATGAATTTAATCATTTGATTTCTCTCAGTCCACAACTTTTCTTGTGCAGCCATGTGATGTACTTCATGTGCGGGTAGTTTGCAATCTACATGTCCTGTAATAAAGTTCTTGATAATGAATATATTTTGTTGAAAATATAATAAATTTTTAACTTTAATGACTTAAATGAAGCTTTTATTATGATCTGTGAATTGAAGATAAGTAATTCGGTTTAATATTCTTTGATTGTTCAATGTTACTAGGAATGTTTTTGCATGATTGCTTTAAGTCTATAACAAACAGGAGTGGAGGGGCTGATTCATTTCTCTCGAAGCATCAATATGACTTGTTGTCCGGCATATTTCAGTATGAGTGTGACCAATTTTGAGTGAAAATTATATTCTTTAGTGTGATCATTAAGAATTCATAGTTAGTTGTTCAGTACAATTGGTTACTTTGAATTGAAGAACATTATGGGAATCTAATGGGTTGCTCCAAACTTCCCTTTTTGCAGCGTTGTGGTTTAAAGAAGATGAAATTTATCAATGGACACAAGCAGATGCCCCTTGGCTGATGGAGTAATTTTGCCCTCTCTTGAACCATAAGGTGGTGCAATTGATGAGTTTTCATGCAGTCAACGAGGTTAGGCAATGCCCTTCGCCGTTGTGTGCATGGCTTTGATTAAGTTATGGTATAAAATCCTTGAGCATGCCTAGAGCAATTTTAAGATTAATAATAACAAAATGGCTAGTTTATCAAAGTTTGAAGTTAGAAGAATTGCCCATTTTGGTACACACTCTCTTGTGTCTTTTTCCATACCTATTTGCTCTCTCTAGTTCTTGACCTATCGACTCCTTGGACAAATTGATCGTGTTGTTGTTTATTGGTTTTGAACCAATTTATATAGCTCCCTGGAAAAATTTGATGCCACAAGTAATTTCTCGTGCAAATATAGGGGGTGTGGTTTTCATAAGGTAACCTTACTTCTGGAACCTTGTAGGAGTGAGGTCACGATGTTCTACACCATGTAATTGGATGGTGTAGATTTGAGACTTCTTTTAAGACAATGTCATAAAGTGACAAGTTTTTTAAGATAGTATAAGATCTACACCGTCCAAAGAACCTATATGAACTTTTTCCAAAAATAGATCAGTAATAGAGTTCAATACTTCAGTCAATGTCATCTCCAGTAAATTTCGCCCCTTAATCACCAATTGAAAGAACTGTGATTATTTACAAAGCTTGATACGTTGAAAAATATGACCATTATTGTTGCTTAATTAGCGCTTTCCTTATGTCACTAGTCGGCTCAGTTCCCTTTTGCACAGCTTCTTATAGCACTAGTCGGCTTAGTTCCCTTTTGCATAGCCATAATTGCAACATTTATTTGGCCTTTTTCATTTCAGTTACATTTTTTTTTGGGATTGTTTACAAAGAAACCATTTATCTTTATTACAAGGAGGTCACAATTATTCTTACTCATTAGGTAACAAATTGGTTTGGATTGAGATGAGTCACGAAAGTCTTAAAAAATTTTTTTTGGAACTTTGTGTCTATTCATTGACACTTTTACAATCACGAAATTTGAAATTTAAGGGACGAGTGGTTGTGACCTTTTATAAAAGGTCAATGGTTTCTTACATTTCCTTTTTCTTCTGTTAGTATGGGTTTTACTTTGGAACTCCTTGTTATTCCCACTGATGGCTCAGTACTTTCTACCTTGGACAAAGAAACGATGAGGACCAAAATGCGCTGGAAGCCTCGGCATATAATTATGAATCGAGAAAGAAAGGTGAGATTAATGTTTGTTTCATGGAAATGCATGGATCAAAAGGCTTATTGGGATGCTTGTAATTTTTTGTATGTCTAGATTTTGTCATCAGGATTTGGTGGCCCATTGAAACCTGTACTTTTCCATTTCCTCAATTTTGATGTTCTAAATTTTAAGAAATCTTCAATACAATCCAACTATTCGGTATCAGCATAAGTGAACAGTCCCAAATATCTTGAGAGAGTAATGGAGCACTGAAATATCAAACACATTTTCATAGCATAACATTCTTGTAATTTCTTTGACAAAACTAGCGTAGGTTCAAAAGAATTATACATGTGGTGGTTGCCAATAGCTCGAACATTTCCCAAATGGGAGGGAAATAGAGAGACCTCTACTTTAGAGAGAGAGAGAGAGAGATGCATAAATCTTTCCCCCCAAAATGGAGACGCTTGTGCATGCCTAAGAGGACTTGGTGGCATGAACACTTCCTCTTTCAAAGTTCAAATCCTAGCAGTGAGAAGAAAAAAATAAGAGTCAAACAGGCTTCAGCATCAGATCAACTGGTGGATGGACAGGATAAATGCTAGGATCTTTATTGTGCACTTTTGATTGGTCCCACACTATGCATGATCATCCATCACTTGGTCTGACGGTGATGATCCCATTGGATTCTCAAATAAAAAATTAAAGAAAATTATGGACTAAACAAATTAAAAAATAAAAATAAAAATACAGCACCAATTGGTTATGTCTGAGAACCGTCTGGTTCTTGATATTTAGTGGGATCTGAGTTGGCCGGGTCCCATCCGAATCACCTGTTTTTAAGACCTTTGATAATAGCCAAATGGATTACCGTATGCAACCTGTTTGTGCAGTGGGCTAAAGAAGCTCGACGTGGCCACATGAACAAAAACCCAATTCGGCCATGTTCGGCCTTTATCTCTGTGCTGATACGTGCTACATTACTTCTTAACCTTGTTATCATTGGCCCGATACCAAAAAAAAAACAGGCAAAATCAGCCAGCTTTGACTGGCCAAATAAATTAGATAATTTTTTTTTAATATATTTTATATTTTCAAATTATTATTTATATATTTGCTTAATATTTCGAAATTTAGATAAACTGAACTAACAGTTAGACCGGTTTTGGTTGGATTACAGACAGCAAACTGCTTAGTCAAACATCGCTTCCTGTTTGCCCTTCCGTCTCTTGATTCAGACTTTTTTTACTTTTTTCTTTTTTTGAAACAATGTAACACGTCTCTCTGTTCGCCCTTCTGTCTCTTGATTCAGACTTTTTCTCTTTTTTTATTTTTTGAAAGAATGTAACACGTCTCTGTGTCTCTCTCGAGAGTGCAGGAGGCGACACTTTTATCAAGTTGAATGAAACGACAACGCCTCTCATTTTTATAAAAAAGATCACGCCTCTCTCCTTTTTTATCCGAAAAATGTGCGTCTCTTTCTTGACATTGTTACTCGGAACTTTTGTTCTTTGATACTAAAGAATATTATTCGGAAGTTTTGTTGTTAGGTGCTAAAAAAATTTATACTCATCCCCCCATGCTTTTATATATAAAAAAAATCCTTTTTTGTTTTTAAACTTGAACCCTTTTTTTTTTTTTATTTGTCCACAATGCCTCAATTTTATTTCAGATTTTCAAGGTCCAAAGCAACAATAACTTGGCATTAAAAAGCAAAATACTTTTTTTAAAATGTAGCTTCAAACTTTCAAAGTCCAAGGTGAACATCAAAAGTGCAACTACCAGTCACTTAGGACCTTTCAAAGTGATTAGAAGCACCAAGATGAATGAACTTTGGATCTTGAATGTTTGGAGAGCTCTTTGAGGTCCCAAGTGGCCCCAAGTGATTAGAAGCTCCAAGATGAATGAACTTTGAATCTTGAATGTTTGAAGGCTCTTTAAAGTTCAAAGTGGTGGCATTCTAAAGAAATAAAAATAAAAAAGAATTAACAAAGAGGGATAAATATAAGATACAAAAAAAAGGTGTGGTTTGTATAGAGTCGAGGCTCTAAACAATCAAAGTAGAGCGTACCTTCAAATAGTATCAATAAATGGTTTCAATATTAGAAATCTTTGTGATAGCTTTAAAATATATTTTCATCTTTAACTATAAAATTTAAAGCTTCAAAAATAGTGTGAATCAAGCAGATATATGAATACTTAAAAATCTTGAAAGTTGACGATCTAAAAATATGCTACAAGATGCATTATTTTCAAAATTGAAAATCCATCTTTTCTCATGTCCGTGCATTTTGATGTCATGATTATCAATTTACTAATATTTGGGTATCAAAACAATGTCTTTTAGTGAAATTTTTGAGCTAGGCTCTAATTTGATATTTTGCCTATGTAGTTTAATTTTAGACCCTTCCACACCCACGTGTATAGGACTTCAGAGGATCATTATTAAATTTGACACACATCTCTAGAAAAGTCAAGTCTCACACTCATGTGATAACTTTTCTAGATATTTATGCCAAATTTAATGGTGATCATTTGGGTCCAACACACATGGATATAAGAAGGTCTCAAAAGATTATTACTCTTAATTTAATATCAAAATACCCATTAAAAAGTGGAAAATTTGTCAAAATGGCCATAGAGAGATGGACTAGTTGACACTTCGCCTAGTTGTTGCAATTCAAATTCAAAACATTTGTTTTTTCATGGGTATTTTGAAACTAAATCAAAAGATAAGGCAAAGTGCCGAATTGTTAATCTCTTACATGTAATATGATAAATTTCCCATAAAAAATACATGATCATAAATGGAATAGTCGCAAATGTGTAAAGTACATCTCTCATGGGTATTTTGGTAACGAATATTTATGGGGACATGAACGTAATTTTATCCATGTTTCGCATGTCTCTTGTTTCGGTTGGAAATGCTTTGCAAATCCAATGTCCCATTAACATGTCCCCATAAATTAAAAAAGAAAAAACAAAAATTCCCAAAAAAAAAAAAAAAATCAATCCTAACCTACACTTTTGGTAGGGTGGGAATGGACCTAGACTCAATCTGGGACCCGAGGGGTAGACCCGATCTAGGTCCGTGTATGGGTTCAAAAATTGGTCCCGTCGGGTCGTGTCAGGTCCAAGATTGGACCCAAACATTATTTGGATCCAGGTCCTAGTCTGGTACTATTTTTTGAGTCCCAATAAATGAATTACATTTAAATATAATTAAAGAGTAATGATCCTATAAGACCTTCCTCTACCCATGTGTATAGGACTCCAAAGCATCACCATTAAATTTGGTACAGATCTTTATAAAAGTTATCATATGGATATGGGACTTGATTTTTTTAAAGATCCATACCGAATTTAATGTTAATCTTTTGGATCCTACACACATAGGTGGGAGAAGGTCTTATATGATTATTTTTCATAATTAAATAACACAATTTTTTGACTTTTAGGTCGGGTCCGATTGGGTTTGGGTCCCATATCATTTTTCGGGTCCGAGTCCCAGACTAGGACCCTATCCCCCGTTGCCACCCCTACTTTCTGGTGCGAATTTCAGCAGGAACAAAACTGCTATTTGCTTTTAGAAGTAGGGATATATTCGACCTCACCAAAACCTGTTTTTTTATTAAGAAGCCTCTCTTCAACTAGCCGTTGAAGCTTCCTCTCTCATAGCCGTTGAAACATGAATTTAAACACCAATTCTCTTAACCGTTATTACCACAACCAACCCATCATTCTACTCTTTCTTCACTTTGAAGCCCAATCTAAAGAGAGACTTTGTACACAATTTAGAGAGAGAGAGAGAGCAATTGTACCTAAATCCTAGCAAGAGAGAGAGCCCTCGTACCGATCTTCTAGAGAGAGAGAGCTCTTCCTGGCACAAGCTAATCGAGAGAGAATGCAAGAGGCCGGGGGAAAAGCGGAGGAAAGAGGGAATCAAGCACAAGAAACAGACTGCAATGGGGAGAATGAATGCAATTTGTTTAGCCCACGATTTAGATGTGCAGCAAGATTGGCCGGTTGGGACGAGGAGACCCTTCTGCTCGCGAGCCTCGTGGTCGAGGACACTCCTGTGAGAGAAGCTAAGCAGAGGAAGAGAACCTCCCCGCTTTTAATTAAATCTCCACCGTCCTCTTCGAAGAGGTAATTCTTTAAAACCCATTTGATTTCAATGGGCATTTTTTCCCTTCATTTCCTTGCTATTTGTTCAGATGATTCTCACTGCTTGTTTTCTTGCATTCCAATTTTAATCTCTCTAGATTTCATGGCTTATTTTTTTTTTTTCATTCTCAGATTTTTCTGGATTATTTTCTTAAATTAGGTACTATTTTTCTTCTCTCTTGTTGGGTCAAAGATTTTGTTGATTTTGTTGCAGAGTAAATAGTACTTGAGCTTGTTCTTTTGCAACTCAAGAAAGTTATTTCTCTCTCTGAAGTGTTCTCTGTGGTTTTCTTTCACTGTGGTCTTTTTTGTGTTCAACTCTACAATAATTTAATGGAATTTACTACACATTGTGACTGCGATTTTCTCTTTCTCTTCATGTTCTACTGTGTTTTTCCCCAGTGTTTTGTTTTCTTCATGTTCTATTGTTCTTTCAGAAGGCGCAGAGTTCGAAGGCAGAGTCCTCCTCTTATCCCACTTGCAGTTCCAAACCTTGACGATGAAGATGACTACAAAAAACCAGGTAAAATTTTTTTGCAAATTATTTGTAAAATAGACATGGAATTATACCATGAGTTAGTGGAATCGAGGTTCTGGTTTCGACGCCTGACTCTGAAATTCATTATGAATTTAGATGACTCCTATGTTAAGAGTATGGATATCTTGTTACTATTGATATACATCATTATAAATATATTTTATTTTATTTTATTCATTTTATTATTATTATTATTATTATTTTCAGATAACTCTCTCTATATAAATATACAAGACATCATATAAATATTCGACTTTTAACAATTAAAGATAAATACCAACGGCTATGGATAATTACTAACTAATCTTATCATAATCAAAAGACAGTTAATTAAGAGCATACTAATATGTATGCATAATGATGTATATCAATACTAACAAGATATCCATACTTTAACATCCTAACCTTGACGCTGAAGATGACTACAAAAAACCAGGTAAAAAAATCTTGCAAATTATTTATGAAATAGACATGGAATTATAACATGAATTAGTGGAATCGAGGTTCTGACTCTGAAATTCATTATGAATTATTATCATCAGAGAAAGCCACAATGCCCAATGTTCATGCTCCTGCTCCCCTGTGTCTGGATAGATTGAGGGAAGAGCTCTCTTGTGCGGTACGAGACTGGGGGAATCAAACCCACATCCTCTCTCTCTCTCTCTCTCTCTCTCTCTCTCTCTCTCTCTCTATCTCGTATCTCTACTCGTCGTCTACTACTACTACTACTTACT
>NW_006499848.1:619787-652618 GCF_000471905.2 Amborella trichopoda
GTAACCCTTATCGGTTTGTTCTTTATGTCTAGATAACATGAGTTTTTCCCAACCGACTGGCCTAGATCGTCAAACACAGTCCAGTATCTGCAACACCGTTTGCTTAGTATGATCCACGAGGGACCACACTCCCACTGAGTTTATGTTCTACTATATCATTTCATTTCACAAGCACTCATAAGGCCTTTAAAGGCTACATAAACTCAACATAAGATGCATGGACATGAGAAAAAACAAAAAGATTTCAAGTGTGTGAAATTATGCATCTTGTAATGCATTTTTGGACCATCAATTTTCAAGATTTTCGTATATTTGCTCGATCTAATCTATTTTTTAAACTTTAAATTTTATAAATAAAGATAAAAATTTATTTTAAAACTATTACAAAATCTTTTAATATTGAAACTACATTTCTCAACTGTGGACTACAAACGATACTTACTTTATCAGACCGACCCAGTGTTTCCCATGACCCACAGTTCAAGCAGGGGTTCATTCATGGGTCACCAAAGTCAGGTCGATGAACCAGTCTTTGGATTACAGGTCCTCCCTTAGAGACAAGTTAAGGTCACCACAACGTGATGCGACCACAGCTCTATGACGCATAGGGGTTTCTCTCGCACATGCATACGCTTCACCCAAAGGTGGATATCTGACTTTTCTCGAATGATCCATCAATATGCATGCCGTGTGATGGAACATGGATGAGGTTTTGACCCATGTCTCAGTCGGCCACCATCACACACAAGGGTCACATAATCCCTCGGCTCACTCATTCGGGCATATTCTCCGACCTTATCAAGGGCTAACCCATTAGAACCCTTCTCGGTTTGTTCTTTATGTCTAGATAACATGAGTTTTTCCCAACCGACTGGCCTAGATCGTCAAACACAGTCCAGTAACTGCAAACATCGTTTGCTTAGTGTGGTCCACGAGGGACCACACTCCCATTGAGTTTATGTTCTACTATCTCATTTCATTTCACAAGCACTCATAAGGCCTTTAAAAGCTACATAAACTCAACATAAGATGCATAGACATGAGAAAAAAAAAAAGATTTAAAGTGTTTGAAATTGTGCATCTTGTAATGCATATTTGGACCATCAATTTTCAAGATTTTCGTAGATTTGCTCGATCTATACTATTTTTTAAGCTTTAAATTTTATAAATAAAGATAAAAATTTATTTTAAAACTATTACAAAATCTTTTAATATTGAAACTACATTTATCGACACTATTTCAAGGTGTGCTTTACTTTGATTGTTTAGAACCTCAGCTCTATACAAACCGCACCCTTGAATAAAACGTATGTCAGTCTTATAAAAAGCTAGAGCGAGAGAGAAGTATGATGGGCATAGGAAAAACAAGGTAACGGTTTGGTTCATTTTAGAGAGCGGGGGACAAAATCAAGGCCGGAAAAGAGAGGGAGACAATAGAAATAAGCTCTCTCTCTAACTGCACACAACTCTATCATATCTTAGAGAGATAAAGTGGGCTGGCGACCGGTCGGGTCCAGCTGGGCCCAGACCCAAATAGTGTCCACATTCAAAATTTGGATCATTGAAGGTCCGGTACACCCGGGCCCCGAGCCTGGTGGGATCATTGCCAGATGGTCCAAAATAAGAAACTTTTAGGAAGAGCGCATTGAACGTCATGACAGAGAACCCAAAAGCCACTTCCTCCGCATGAAGAGTGAATATACATATCCTGCTCCCTAGAATGATCATTCATTCTATTGAGTAAAATGTCGGCCTATAATTAATTGTAGGAACTTAAGTTTTGAAGACGTAACTTTTTCAACATAGATTAATGTCAATAAAAAAAATCTTTAAATGCACCTTTTATGCACTTAAAAAAAAAAAATGTCTCAAGATTGAATAGAAACCATCCAATTTCCTAATGTTGAGATCCAAGTTTTTGAGAACTCAAAATTTTTTTTTTTTTAAAGTAATTATTTCAATTTTTTTTAAAAAATCATACTAAACAACTCTTCTCACCGAGGGAGTAGAAATGGACTATGCATGCTCCTTTAAGAACATAGTAACATGCCCGGACGTTATGCACTAAAAAAAAAAAAATTCTCAATATTGAATAGAAACTATCCGATTTTCAGATGTTGAGATCCAAGTTTTCGAGATCTCAAATTTCTTTTTTTTAAAATAATCATTTCAAATTTAAAAAACAAATCGTTCTAAATAACTCTTCCCACCTGGGGAGTAGAAATGGACAATGGTCCTTTAAGAACATAGAAACATGCCCGGATGTTTTTAGAGAGAGAAAATAACTCTCTCGATAATAGAGAGCCTCAAATAACAAATCTCTCTCTCTCTCTCTCTATAGGAGCGAGAGCTAAAGGAATGAATTGGAGGACTGAAATTGTAGGATGAGCTTCCTATAAGGCCTAAGCTTTATAGAAACAAAATAATGCCTCACCTCAAATCTTCACTTGAAAAATACTTTCGGTGATGAAAATATCAAAAAAAATTGTTTCATGCGGGTTGGACCGCATTTCTACATATGCAATCCAGAAAGTTTGAAGCATCCATTTTAAAGATGGATGCAAGTAGGTGAAACTAACGGTCCAAAATTGTTATTTCTAGTTTCTAAAATTTATTTACATTCATGTTCTCTATGTTAAAGATTACGTGTCTGTAAATTTTAAATCCTAAAATCCATATCAAAAAATAGATTTATTAAGAGGCCTGCATTTCTACGGATGCGGGCTTGGTCGTGTAAAGAACGAGTCCAAATATCCATGACAGATCTAAAATCAATATCCAACACGGATAATAAGATTTGAAACTAAAAAAATAGCACAAATCTTGCGAGGGAAAAGTTTATATTGAGTTGAGCCTCTAAACAATCAAATTTGAGCCTACCTCAAAAACTTCACTAGAAGAAGTTGTTTTGATGTCCAAATATCTTTAATCTCGACCTCAAGATGCATGGACATGGAAAAAAAAATAAATTGTAAGTTTTAGAAATAGCATATTTTATAATGCATTTTTGGACCGTTAATTTTCATAGATATGTTGATCTACACTATTTTTGAAGCTTTAAACTTTATAAATAAATATAAAAATATATTTCAAAGCTACCAAAAAGATTTTCAATATTGAAACCATATTTCTCGACACTATATAGGCTCTAATTTAATTGTTTAGAGCCTAGGCTTTATATAAACCGTCCGTAGATATAGACACTTATTTTTTAAGGTAATGGACCATCTAAATAATTTGTTATAATATATAGAGCATAAAATCCTAATTATTTTTACACAACCATAAAATATTGACGCCGAGGTGATCAAATGTAAAGGTTTTTTAACGCGTGGAGTGTAAATTTGGATGAGCTATGAGCTGAGGCATTATTTATTTTGACAGGGCTGCAGCCGTATTAAACCATTTTTGGAAACCCTCTCCGTCTCCTCATGTGCTTTAGATTCCCCTCCATTTTGAGCTGCTCTCTGCCGCGTCTTGAGGATATCAGGGAAGAAACAGATGGACCCAGTTTTCTCACTCTTAAATTTCCATTTTCTCTCTCATCCTTCTCACCATCTCTGCTAATGCCTGTCCTTGTGCTCCAAGACCTCCATGACCGTTTCTCTAGCGCCTTCAGGCCATGGGAACGCTCGCTCCAGTTCTGGTTCAGAGCTTCTCATATCTACACTAGTTACAAGGTTTACTCTATCTCTCTCTCACAGTTGGGTTTTTCAAATGTTACAAGATTCTTTCTCTCCCACATTCTCTCTCCTCTTTTGCAATTGGTTTTTTTCAGATTTTTACGACTCTCTGTCTCTCTGTTTGAGATGGGTCTCTCTCTGTTTGAGATGGCTTTTTCAAATGTTACAAGATTGTTTCCCACAAACTCTCTCTCGTCCTTTCAATTTGGTTTTTTTTTGGATAATACGAGATTCTCTCTCTCTCTCTCTCTCTCTCTCTCTGTGCTTTATTCATTTGGGTTTTTCAAATATTATGTGAACAACTATTGTTCCGTCATTTGTGATGGTGTGTTTCCTTTGTGTGTCCAAAATTCATTAGTTTTGTCAACTTCGATCGAGGTTCGTGAAAGATAGAGAGAAAGAGGAGATATTGTGGGAGAGGCAGCATGAATTCGCGGCTGAGAAGATATATGCAATGTGTTCTGAACTTGGGGGTTTTTTCTTAAAGGTAATATTCATTGTTTCAGCCTTTCAGGCTTCTTTAATTTTCTGGAAAAAATGTGGATTTTTAAAAGTTTTTGTTCTCTCTCTCTCTCTCTCTCTCTCTCTCTCTCCTCAACTTTGACTAATTAACCTGTCATTTATTAACTGTCACTCAAACCTCTCTCTCTCTTAATGCCCAAGCTCTGTCTGTTCTCTCTCCAATTTTTAGATTAATTTCCATCTCTCCTCCATCTTTCATGATTGAATTATACCCTCTCTGTCTCTCTCTCTCTCTCTCTCTCTTCCCCTCTGTGACTTTTCCATCCAATTCCATGTCTTAGCCTTCAACCTCTCCTAAAATTTCAACTGTTTCTTTCTTATTTTGTGCTCTTTTTATGGAATTTTGGTTTCTGATTTTCTGATCAAATTTGAAGTCAGGTTGCTCAGATAGTGGGGAAGCCAGACCTTGCCCCAGCTGCTTGGGTGAAAAGATTGGTCACACTTTATGATAAAGCTCCTTCTACGCCTTTCGATGTTGTCCAGTTAGTCCTAGAGCAAGAGTTAGGTTCTAGCCTTGACAAAATTTTCGAGAGATTTGACAAAGACCCTATTGGTTCTGCATCCATAGCTCAGGTTAGTCTTATCTCACAAATATGTTTATTACATCTTTAATGAAATAATGTCTTCCTCTTATCACTCTTATCATTATGGTACCTCGTCACTCATTTAGTCTTAAATCTCTTATTCATTTTCTGTATTTCTCTGAAATTTCCTCCGCTTCGACATTGCTTCTTTTGGCCCTACTCTATAAGTTGTTTATTGTGAGATATATTTTTGAGATAGGTTATTTCAGTCCTTTATGTTTAAATCTCATTTCTACATTTAGTATTGATTCATTTAAATTTCCGTTGCTGTCCTATTGCCTTTTGGGTTGTACTGTATTATACTTCACTGAGTCAAGAATAAACATAAATGATTAATTTCAAAGATAAAAAACCATGTTGATTATCAAGATACATGACTCACTTCATAGCGTTTATTTTAGCACTTGCTGTTTAAATCTCATATTAAAGAATTGTAGTATTGATTCATCCAAATTTCCATTCTTTCTGTGTTACTATTCTTGGCCATAAATTCTGCTATACCTCAGTTGTTTGAATATCGTTAAAATGTTTATTTTTTTGGAATACACAATAATTTGTTTATTCTTTAAAAAAAATAATTTGTTTATTCTCGTAGATGCATTACTCACTTTACATGGCTTGCTTCAGCCTTTTTTGCGTACATCTCTTTTTCAATATAGTTTTGCCATTTATGAAAATAAGTATAAATACCACTCCTTGCCTTTTACTTTTCTTGGCTTTATACTTGAGTGCATGAGTATAAATTTAAAAGTCTTAATCTCATACACACATAATGCACCTCCTATGGGTTATCCGGTGGTTTCGACTCTTTTAGTTCATGAATGGATTATTTTGTGTGCCGTAAAACAGGTACACAAAGCAAGGATTAGAGGTGCAAAGGATGATGTTGCAGTCAAGGTAAGCAAAGTTTACTCATTCGTCTTTTGAAAAATGAACAAGTTGGCTCTTTCAGTTGTAATTAGGTTCTTGCAGGTGCAACATCCTGGAGTTCAGCATTTAATGATGACAGATATTCGTAATTTGAGGGCATTTGCTTTGTATTTGCAAAACACAGATATAAATTTCGATATTGTCTCAATAACTACTGAGATAGAGAAACAGGTATTTTCCTTTCTACATGTTTAGGTAAATTCCTATGTAGTTTTATACACTTTTATTTGGTTTTTTTATAGTTCATATAAATGTTGCTAACTTTACTGATCTGAGGGAACTTTTTAATTCTTTCTTTCTGCTTGACATGTGATATTGTAGTGATGCATTTCTAGTATTTCTTATTGAAATTATTATTATCTCTCTGGTTAAGTTATACTTCTTATGTATGTCAACCCATTGCTCCCTTGTAGGTTGGTTATGAATTTGACTTTCAAAGAGAGGCTGAGAATATGGATAAAATCTCATGTTTTCTAAGAAATAATAGCAAAAAGCCTCCTGTTCGAGTGCCACGAGTCATTCCGCACATGGTGACGAGGTGCAAAAATATCCAACAATATTTCAGATTTATTGCGTAAAAGATCATGTCACTTCATTTTATTCTGATCATAGATTGATATATAGAATTTTTCCATTGTGGCACACTTATGATTCTCCTTTCTTTCTGTCTTCTGTGGTTTCTTATTTAACATATTTGCAGATGGCTAAAAATTTAATTCCATTTGTTGTTCACGAATAAAGCTTTTTAAAAATATTCATGCCCGAGTAGGATTGCTCTTTGGATCAATGAATCAAGTTTGTCTGCAATGCTTTGGAATCTGTACCTCTTTTATTCCTTTTTAAAGTATAAATTTATACATTCATTGTGTTGCATTTCTGTTATGGGTTTGAATCATATGATCCAAAATTTATAGTTTACCACATGTCTACCAGGTTTTATTTTCTTAAATAAATTTCCATGAAATGCCAATGCTTCCTTTCTTAAGCTGTTTTACATTATTTTTGCTTTTAATTTGTTGTTGGAGTGTGAAAACCTGTTGATTAACTAACCTTTGAAATGAATTATTTGAGTTACTTACGATGTTTCAGATCCTTGCTATAAAGCTTTTCAAATATATGGGAAAATTTTGATGGTGTTGTCAGGAAAGTTTTGATTATGGAGTTCATTGATGGAATCCCCATTTTGTGTCTTGGAGATGAAATAGCGAAACGAGGCATAGATTCTAGTGGGAAGATGGCAACAGCAGCTAAGAAGTGAGTCCCAGGTTACATCCAAGAATGTGAGCTATAATCTTCTGTTTTGTGTTGTTGTCAGATAATAGCCTTATATTTTCTTTTGTTTAAAATCTTATTAAACCCTCATTCTTGGCTGATTGAGATTGAACTATAATCTGGTTTCCACCCATAAGCATATTCATAAATGTTTTTTAAGTTCTATAAAGAAATTGACTAGAATTTAGGTTGGACTTTGTTTAGCATTTACATGCACATATATTTGATTAGTACCGAACATCCTATGTATGGCTTTGTATATGTAATCCTTGTGTGGATGCGCTGCGGTTTTGTGGGAGCTATTTTCTTCTTTGTTTTGACATTATTATAAGGGGGCCTTTTTACCCTTTCTTGCTTCATCTCTAATATTCTGATATGGTGCAAGACTAACCTTGAACTTGTTGCTAAATTTTTCCTTCATTTCTGTGCTGAATATTTGTCTTCACAGTCGGTGGATTTAAGTATGATGTGTCTAGCTCCAGAAGTTACTTCCCATGACCTAAGTACCCATCATTACTTGAAATGTGACTTGCTGAGCAATTAATTATAGACTGCATTATCAACTGACCTCAAACTGTTAAGAATATTACTGGGTCTAAACTGTGTGGACCTCAAGGTGGATCAGCCTCCCTTTTAGCATGAAACTCTGAGAGCTGAACTATTTGAATACTAGTGTTTCAAAACAACATTTTGTTCTCTAAGTTGTATTTTCTCATAGAAAGCTAGCGATATGTGAAGGTTGTAACATTGACTTATTTAAAATTGTGCTTGGCTGCAGGAACATATTACAAAAATTGTCTTTAGCATATGGCCAAATGATATTGAAGAGTGGTTTTTTCCATGCAGATCCACATCCTGGAAATATCCTAATCTATAAAAACTCTGAGGCAAGTAAAATACTCGAACCTAGCAATGCTGTTATCACAAGCCATATTCCTTCTTGTCCATCATTATCTTCATTTCAGAATTTTAAAACTCTGTGAGTCCAACTTTGACTCAGACGAGTTTTCGGACCCAACACCTAACTGTGTCCGAGTGGAAAACCTTCATCTAGCCAGTTTTCAAGGTTCTTTGTTATTCTTTGTAGACTCTGCCGAGTCCCATTCTGACTCGTCCAAGTCTGGTTGCTGCCTTGGACCCAGGCCCTGCCTGGTTCCAAGGATGGGTGTGAGTTTTGAGGCACTGCTTCAGATTGTTATGAGAGCTCTTTGTCCTTTATTTCATTTTTTGTTTTTCATTGTTGGATTTTGTTATATCTTCTTTCAACATTGAAAAACAACATTTTGCTAATTTGCTTGCACCTTAGGTAGAAACTTTAAAATCGGTGTTTGGTATTCTCCTTATTTTACCCTATAGTATCAAGATACAGTTGTTATTAAGCATTGGAAGAGCTTACTACATAGAGAAATGATCTTGATACAAGCACAGTCAATGAATTTAACAGAATAGTATAGCATACATGTGGTGTGTGACATTTCCCTTAGCTTGGCCCTTGTATTGAGAAGCAGCTGACATGAAATAGTCGAAGTGCACTCTTTATTACTTCATAAAGAGATGAACTTAATTCACCATGTCCATGATTGTAATCCAGAAAGCAAACACCCCTTAATCAATGTTGATACGTAGAGGATAAACAATACGAGCAGAAGCAGGAATTACTGCAGTCATGCATTAATACTATGAAATTCTATTATATTTTACTTCCCCCCCCCCCCCCCCGCCCCCCCCCCAAGTCTTTTGATCCTTTATACTTTAAACTGAGATTGGCTTCAATTTGATGTCATCCTCTTCTATTATCACTCAAAGAAACATATTGACAATAATGAAATTGCATATATAATGTTCTTTCTTGCAGGTTGCTCTCCTGGACTATGGCCAAGTAAAGCATCTTTCGGACAACTTAAGGCTTGGATATGCTAAGCTCATTAAGGCCATTGTTCATAGTGATACTTCCATGATAATGCAGAGCTTCGAGTACGAAATTTGTCTTGACTGATAGAGTGATACATTATCTCTAGTTACATAAGCCACATTGTTACAATTTTAAAAAAATAAAAATAAAAGTTGACCGGAGCTACATTGATATGATGGGAATAAACAATCAGTTATTATTAAGAAACTATTTAATCTCATGGCAACAATTTTAGCAGAGGAATTTTTATTTTCTTTTCCCTAGTATAGGTCGATGTCATTTATCACCCTTAACAATATGCAATCAATTTATGGTTTTTCTTTTGAGTTTAATGGTCTTTCTTATAATTTGCCAACATAGGGAGCTTGGAATGAAAACTATGAAAGTCTCTGCAGATTCTGAAAACGAACTATTGAAACTCGCTCAAACATTGTTCGATACTAAGCTTCCTCCGGGGGTACAAGTCATGACACCATTTGCAGATGATTCTTCCCTCAAGAAAATCTCTGTTCAAGTAAATCTTCTCTCTTCTATTCTATTCTTTGTCTATTATCGTCATATTATATGGGACAGAAGTCCAAACATTTGATCTAACTTTCAAGGGAAAAAAAGGAAGCAGTACTTTTAGATTATGATTTACCTTGACTTGCTTTATTTTTATTGGTCGGGTCTATCAATTCTTACAGCAATTAATTTCTTGCATCTTGCTGGTAATAGTTCACAGGCTATTCTATAGTTAACACTCCGTGCTTTTCTATTGGCAGTCTTTCCCTGAAGAGCTTTTCTTTGTTCTCCGCACAGTGCAGCTATTGAGAGGCCTCAGTGTGGGTATGGGAATCAACTATTCCTGTTTAGAGCAGTGGAAGCCAATAGCTGAAGAAGCATTAGGTGAAGCAGGTTGGGCTCTCTCTCTCTCTCTCTCACCCCCCCACTTGCACGCGAACATGCATGGATTAGTTTTTGATTAGCAAGTATAGGTTGTGGGATATCGCCTCTGTCTAGGTCACTCATCCTAGTTCTGCCCTCACATTTACGTGCTTAAATGATGGGATCCCTCCCACGAGAAAGCGAGAGAAGAGGAGAGGTTGGGGGTGGGTGGGTGGGGGGTGGGGGGTGGTGGTGGAGGTTATGCATACCATTATAAACCGTTTGTGTTTATCTCAATTCAGGTTTGAGTATTAGCACTCCAAGATGCAGCAGGTTGAGAAGACTGTTGTTTTGGAGATAGGGATGAGTTATGTGATGACCAGGTTGAGGCATGCACAGCACACTCAACCTTCATTTGCTCACTTCTTCAGAGTTAATGTCCAGACAGATGAATTCGACCGTCCTTCAGAAAAATCTGCTATTAAGGAGTGTCTATATTGTGTTATATTGAGATATGACTGATTGAATGATAACAGGGGAAGAGGTTCAGTATCAATGGATCATTTAGAGAAAATCAGCCACTCTTTGTAAAATAATTACATTCTTTTGTTATAGAAATACGTCTCTGTTTCTCTAAAGTTCTTTTATTGTAAAAGTCTGAATTTGACCTTGGTCGATTGAGATCAATTCAGAAGGATTTCACCCCTTATAATGAGAAAAAGGAAGGAATGCGATTGTGATGGTTTTTTTTGTTGCACTTGATCAACAAAAGAAGACCTGTCTACTGTGGTGAATTTTCTGTTGCACTTGATCACAAAAACTAGCTTTTATTTGATCAGTTTTGCATATTTAGATTTGTGCATGTGACTATTACCTAAGCATTTCTTAAAGCACCAGTAGTGCGAGGCCGAGTTGCCCGAGTTTTATGTACAGCTTGGTGTGCATCGAAAATTTAAAAAATCCTAACACATTGTAAAACAAATGGAACATTGTAGAACTTTTTTTGTATCTAATTTAGATGTTTTTAGAAAATATTGGTGAGTGTGTTTTGCCATAATCTCCTTTTTTATTTTTAACTTTTTATTTTTAAAATGTTCCCATAGTTTGGACATTTTAAGGTTGATTTACATTTTATTTACTTTTACTATCTCTTGTTTGAATTTTTATATTCTTCAAAACTTCTAATCTTTTAGGGTTTTTGGCCTTGAACAAGACTTGATCGAGTCCGAGTGAGCCTGTTCAGACGAGGCTGATTAACTTTCATCGGGCCAGGCCCAAGTACCTGGCCAAGGTGAGTTTCTAAACACTGCAATTTGCCATCTACCCAAGAAGAATTATCCTCCTAAAGATCATCTACGAAAGAAGAATTATATTCTTCTAAAGAAATTCAGTGACAGAAAGAAAAGTAATAATGAGAGTGAGAGAAAGGCACCCTTTACTTCTTTCTCTCTCTTTTTTTTTTTTTTTCCCCTCTTTCATTTGAATTGCACATCTCTAAATGTACACACTTTATTAATACATGGGTGTGGTTTGTATAAGGTAAGGCCTTAAACAATCTAAGGCATATTTTCAAATAGTGTTGAAAAAAATTGTTTTAGTACTAAAAAACTATGTGATAGTTTGAAAATTGCATTTCTAATAGTTTAAAGCTTAAAAAATAGTGTAGATCAAGCAGATCTATGGACTTAAAAATCTTGAAATTTTACGGTCTAGAAAATACAATACAAGATGCACTATTTTTAAGACTTGAAATCAATTTTTTCTCATGTTTATACTTTTGGAGGTCGAGATGATCGATTTGAAGAATTTTTTTGTCATCGAAACAACCTCTTTCAATGAATTTTTGAGGTACACTTTAATTTGATTTTTTGGCCTCACTCTCATGTAAAATTTTTCTTTAATATACTGCTACCAGTTTCTGTAAGGCGTCAACATTATAGTATCGAATTAAGGTTCACCTAAAAAATCCACTAGAAAAGGTTTTTCTAAAGATAAAAATGTTCCAATTGATCATCCTAACCACAACATATATGGATATAATGAAAAAGGATTTTAAGACAATGAAAATAATACAACTTGCAATACATGACTATGCATTTTCAATACTTTTAAGTGTTTATAGATATGTTCGATCAATGTTATTTTTTGAGTTTTAAATTTCAGAATTAAAACAACAAAAAAAATTTTTAGACCATAGCATGGCTTTTCGACTTTTGGCAAATTTGAGTGTGTCTTACTTTGATTGTTTAAGATTGATGCCTTATATATCGATCAATATTTTAACTAAGGATAATTGTTTCAAGTTGGCTGGACCGTATTTCTATAATATACAGTCGAAATGTAAAAAGCATCCATCTTCAAAATAAATGCAAATAGGTTGTCCATCTGAAAATAAGTGTAACTAATAGTCCAAATATTGTATTAATATAAATATTATTTATAGTTTTAAAATTATTTATTTCTTTCATATTTATAATCTCCATATTAAAGATTATAGATTCTCTTAAAATTAAGATCAAATTATATTTAAAAATATATTTATTGCCAACCCCGCATTTCTACTATGCGGGCTGGCAGCATAGAAAACGTGTCCTTTAACTAAAATTTGGAAAAATATTTTTCCAATTGTTTCGATAGGTGTACTTTGGCGCCATTGCTCAAAAACTTCAAATATTTGAGGAGACCGAGCCCGCGCTTTTTTTTACGGGACACAAAATGAAAGCGTTATTGCTTTGTTTATTGGAAGTTATTGAGCAGGAACACGGTGCTCCTGCGGGAGCAGCCAAATGACACACTCAAAGGTTTTTTTAGATTTTAAGCAATCCGATCAACTTTAAAATTACCATAACCTTAATTTGAAAAATAGATCTTCAGTTCTTAAATAAATATTTTTGTAGTTTCAAAAATCAGACCTCCTTTATTCTCTTAACTTTTATTTTGAAGACTTCCTTTCCTTGCGACGGTTTATTCTCTTAACTTTTTATTTTGAAGACCTCCTTTCCTTGCTTGAGAAAGAGAGGGTATATTCTATTAATTCTATTTTGAATTTTTCGTGGTTTTATTTTTCTACATTAGACGATTTTCAGCTCCTTGCCCTGCAAATGCGCAGGAGGGAGAGAGAGAGAGAAAGACCGAGAGCAAGAGAGAGAAAGAGAAATAGAAATAGAGAGGGAGAACCAGAGGGAGAGTGATGGAATTTGGTGGTGGGTACATGCTTGGAATGAGGAGACCGGCCCCCTCTTCTGAACTCCTTCATCGCCCTCACTCCAAGATCCCAAAGCAAGACTCCCTCTCCATTTACGGTCAGTCTCTCGCTCTCTCTCTACATTTATCGCCTTTTGCATTCAACCCCATGCTCTTGAAATGCTAGTATCTGGTTTTTAGACGTGTGCATTCTCTATCTGCTGCTAGATGGTAGTCAGATTTCTCTCTCCCCAAAGACCACTGGTTTTCATATGCACTATTTTGAATTTTTTATTCCACAGGTTAATTTTCAGAGCTTTACTGTAATTTTAGCTATATTTCTGGTGAACTCCCAAATTTGGGATTCCTGCTATCTTGTATTCGGATTATTTTTTCTATCTTGAATCTTGGTGTGATTGATACTTGAAATTTATGATGGGTTTTTGGGATGAAACCCCTATTGCTTGATAATTATGGCCCTTGATGTTGTATTGATCTGGATTCTCTCTGTAATTATTACATAATTTTGTAAGAAAGCCTTATAGTTCATCTTGGAAAGAAAGGACTAGGAATTATCCATAATTTAAAAAAAGAAAAGAAAAGGATTTAGAACTATCCTGGTTTTTTTTTTTGTCTGTATAGTAACTTTGCCAACTAGAGCTTGGTTATTATTGAAGTGAAATCTACTCATATTAGCCATTGATTAAGAAAAATAATTTGTTTTTTCCTTCTTCTTTTTTTCAATATGGGTACATCCAAAGAAGTGTTAAATGAACCATGAATTTTGTACTATATGGAAAACAAAAATCTAGGTCCTTGGTCTCAAAATCTAGAAATTAAATTTTTCATGATCAATACAAGGCTCAGCTGGTGTCCCCCAAAAAATTTGGAATTTGTTGATTTTGCTTATTGGTTGATGGGAATCTACAATGGATGATTGATTACAAATTGGGTTTGATCGAGATTAAAATGCTCACTCATTGATGCTGCTTGATCTTGTAGGGTGTGCGATTCCAATCAGAATTCATAGACTCATTGAGCTCGAGTCAAAAAGTGTTAAATGATAAACGGGTCGAATAGCCACATGAGCCAGCATGATTGCTTGGCGAGTCAAGATCGATATTGAGCTTGAGTAATAAGTCAAAGGAACTCCGTCTGTTATTAAGTCTTTCGATTGTTGGCATTGAGTACTCTTTTGAGTGGCATTGTCTTTGTTAGGGTATATTTGCTTCAAGTCATCATGTAAACATCAGTTTCATTTGAAGTATGGCAAAGGATTTTAGCTTTTACTTTACTAGCTTACCAGTTTAACTCTAGGCAACATGAGAGGAGGCAATGGTTAATAAACAAACATAAGTTAGTAATCCATGCATGCTAACGGTAACATCGGAATGGGGTCCTTTCTCACTTTATCAGCAAGAATGAATTTAAATTGATTATTAAGTAATTATTAAGTGTATTAACATCTTTCCTCTCATCCTTCTGATGCTATTTCTCAGTTTCTCTAGATGGACGTAGGCCGCCGATTATTTGTTTGCTTTACAAGGCATCTTTGGATCATGAAATAGAATTGTATTAAGTGATCAAACAAAAACGCCTTGCACAACACCGCCGCAATGCTCAGCCTAAATCCATAATAAGTTGAGTTCTATTGAGTTGTCCATGAGGAAATAAAAGGAAAAGATAGGAGTGTATTTGAAATTTTGAACTACATAAATTCCTGGAGCAGAAGTCACATAGGAATTTGATAATTGCTTTTTGGGTTTTTTTTTTTTAAATGTAATGTCTTAATAATTCAGTGCGTTCTTTTTCTTAGCGATATTTTAGTATCTTCTTTTTTGTAAATCTAGGTGGTAGGTTCTTCTAAACGTAAGGCTCACCATTATAATACATTGTATTTATGAATGGGAAAGGATTATATAAGCTGTCAACCGTATACCATTGAAGTACGGTGTACCTCAAAAGTCCTCAAAAGGAGTGTTTCAATCTTGAAAAGTCCTCCTATGTAATCATCTCGACCTCAAAATGTATGGATATGAAGAAAAATAATAATAATCTGGAGTCTTAAAAGTAATGCATCTTGTACAAGTTATTTGGACTGTCTATTTTTAATATTTTCAAGTGTTTATAAATCTGCTTGATTTGTACCTTTTTTTTAATTTTAAATTTCATAACTAGGGATGAAAATATATTTTCAAGCCATCATAGGATTTCTAGCACCAAAACTACATCTCCAATCAAAATTAGAGGGGCACCTTACTTCTACAGTGTAAGAAGAGTGCCTTATATAAATGTCACCCTTTATGAATTACAATATGGCTTGAAACATTTCTTGTATGGAAGAACAAATTGTAGTCTGAATGGTGCATTTGGTTTTCTAATAGTCACCGGAATTACATCTCCAATCAAAATTAGAGGTGCACCTTACTTCTACAGTATAAGGAGAGTGCCTTATATAAATGTCACCCTTTATGAATTACAATATGGCTTGGAACATTTATTGTATGGAAGAACAAATTGTAGTCTGAATGGTGCATTTGATTTTCTAATAGTCCTGCACAATTTGCATGATCTGTTATGTTCTAAAAATTAGATGATTTTTTACCAGGAATTAAGGACCACTTGAAAATTATGAACTTAGTTGATCATAGCTCCACAGTTAATGACATTGTGTGAATCTGAACCTTGGACATTAGATTTAATACCCCTCATACCCCGAACCACCAAAGTTAAGAGGCCAAACCCCAAGAGCTAAGAAATCAATGTCATCAAATACTGAGTAACTAACTGTATCTTCCTCCTCTTCTATCTTTAAACATTGCTAATAGTCAATTCCCTTAGCATTTGACCGTTCGCCTTTGTCATCTTCATTTGAATCCCCCTGGTTCAGATGGTATCAAATGAGATCTATGTAAGTTCATCTTTCTGTTTTTTTGACAGGCCTTTATATATGTTATAGTATAACATTTGAGTTATATAACCTGTAGCTTCTTGTACCTTAATTTGAAGAAGATACAACTGTTAATGGAAATCGATGTACAACCTATAGAACAGTCTTGCTTAAGGTTATCAAGATACTATTGTTAATCCTTTCACATGTTAATAATGCAGAGGCCACTCTTGAGAAGCTCAGAGCTGGTTCTAGGATTGCTTGGGCTCGTCCCCAACCCATGGAAGGAGTGAAGAAAGAGACCACAAACAACTCCTTGGACGAGTAATAAATCCATTGGGTATGTCGAGCAACTCAGTGGAAACCATTCTTGTTAAACTTCTGATCCCCCAATGGTTGGAAAAAAGAAAAATGAATTAATTTAAGAAGGAAAGAAAGATGTTTTATGAATTGTATGTGTCATCTGGTTGTGATGTATCCAAATCAGAAACTCAATGGAAGGATGGCTGTGAAACAATTTAAGCCTAATTATTAAATTGCAAGAGATCAGGGCTTTTTGTGTGCTTTTGAAACTACAGGTAATCCTCTTGACTAAGCAAAATTACAGATGATCGGATGATATTTGCTCTCTTTTTTTTTGATATAATTCACTGTTTCTTTATTCTTTGTAAAATGAAATCTTCGGTCATTTATGTCATTGAACTTGACCAGGAAGGAGAACATGAGAGAAAGAGAGAGAGAGATTTCAGCTGCCTGGTGATGAGCTTGAGTGGAGGAAGGTTAGAGATTATGTTAAAAATGATACGAGTCACCGAGTGAGAGTGAGAGTGAGAGTGAGAGTGAGAGTGAGAGAGAGATGGTGAGGGTTGGTTTGGTAAGTTGTCAACACATCAGGTGGTGCATAGGCCAAGGTTTGGTGCGTGGGTTAGGGTTTAAAAACTCACCCAATTTCAAATTTTACAAATGTCCCTTTTGTCTTTTTCTTTTTTTTTACCTTTCTTTTTTTTACCCACTTATACATCAAATGTTTGAATTACCTCTCTTGCAAATAATTTTTTTTAAAAAAAATTAAACATCAAATATCCAAACCCAGTACGTCTTAATTAAAAGCATAAAGTTTCTATGGGCTTGGGCTTTATGAAAACAAAATAAAGTCCTCATCCAGAAAGCACGTTTGGCATGAAAATTCTTCATGATGACTCTAAAATCAATTTTCAAAACTAACAATAAAATTAAATTTTTTAAAATAAGACAGATCTTGTGGATTTATGAACATTTATTTTGAGGATGGAATGGACGGTCTAGATGATTTGTTGCAATATACACTATTTTTAAAATTTAAAATCTTAATTTTTTTTTTTTGCAACCATAATGTTGAAGATGAGATGATTGATTTAAATGTTTTCCAACACTGAATTGCAATTTTTGATGAGTTATGAGGTGCGGCTTTACTTATTTCGATAGAGCTGCAGCCCTTTCAACGCAATTTGCCTCCCCTCCTACCTCTTTGTTACTAGTGATGGTAATGGACTTGACTAGAGCCAGGACCTGAAGTGTATACCTGACCTCCGGTTACAGCATGGGTCCAAATTATGGACCTGAATACTATTTGGATCTAGATTTGGGTCTAATCGGATTCGACCTATACCGGTAGTCATAGGGTGTATGATGGCAATCATGTGTCTTGGACCCGAATACTATTTGGATCCGGATTCGGGTCCAATCGGACCCGACCTATATCGGTAGTCATAGAGTGTATGATGGCAATCATGTGTCTTTAGGCGCATGTAAGGTGTTCATATTATCCCAATATTGCCAACATTTATAATATTATTGGTAAAAGGCGAAGCGCAGTCATAAGATATATGATGGTAAAAAAATCGGCCAACAAAAAAAAGAAAAAGACCTCATAGTCATACGGTAGCAATAGATCCGACCAAATCCAGGACTTGAGAGGTCTGGGCAAAATTTGGACCCGAATACTATTCGAGTTTGAGTCTTGGTCTAGCCAGAACCATAGTTAGCAAGTCTTCGTTTAAAACATAATTTTTCAAAAAATCTTCAATTTTTTAGAATCCGTTTAGAACTCCGAGTTTTTCAAAAGATCTTCAAAAAATCGTGTTTTTTTAATAGAACCAATTTAAAAATGTAGTTTATCTTTTTTCAAAAAACTTCTTCGCTATAACTTTATTTCTTTTTAAATTTAATATTATTGAATTTTGGTTTAAAGATAAGTTCATTAACAGTGTGAGTAAATTAAAAATCTCGATTTAACAAAAAGTTCTATAAAAGCTTTCACCAATGAGTTCCCTTAGAAAAAGTGTACAATAAAAACAAGCAACATATTCTACAAAAAATATAATCAAAATAATCGTATATCTCAAAATAATAGGTAGAATTAGAGGAAGAGTAACCCAATGAAAAATATTTTCTTTTCTTTAAACCCAACGTCTTTATAATGAGCAAGAGAGAGATTCAATGATATTAAAGATTTAGGTAGCTAGGAGTTAGATTCAAATTTGCTTAAGCATTTTGTTTTTTGTTTTTTGTTTTTGTTTTTGTTTTTTTTTGTTTTTGTGTTTTTTTTATGCATAGAGAAGTTTGATTAATTTCATATCTTACTTTTTATCTTTTATTTCAGTTGGTTATAAAACATAGCATTTTGGATGGATCACTATTTTATATATTTAGGTCTTTGCACTTTTTTTTTTTAATTAACCTCAATCCTATATTGAGGGCATTTTTTGACTCTTTCTTTCCAAAATAATCTTATCCCTTGGTTCTCAGTTCTTATGTTTAGTATTGATGTTGACTTGTTGTTTCATTTTATGTTTTTGTGTGTTTTATATTGCGACAACAGAATAAGTATTGTTGATAGAGTTATTTAAAGTTTCAACAAAAAATTGTCTAGTATTCCTCTAATGACACTTGTAAAGCTATAAAATTAATGTTTAATGACCTTAACATATCTATACAATAATTACAAAGCATAATTTTATATTGCGGTAGATTTACATATCCAATTTTTCCGCACATGTTTTTTAACCAAATATGAAACATTCACGATTGATAATATCGCGAACTGTATTGAAAGAAAACCGATTTATTTCCGATCTTTTCGTCTGCCGGTATTTTATTATTCCCCTATCTCTTTCACCGTTTATGGATAAAATCGTCATTATACGTATAGATTAAGGGCATTCCTGTCCTCCTCGTGTCCCCTTTGCTAAAGGAAGAAACTCCTGATTTCTCCATTCCAAGCCTGTGAAAACGCGTTAAAAAGCAAACAGATTCTTCGAAACTTACGAAAACCAGAGGACCTCCAAACCCTACAAGAACCAGAGATCCTTGAAACCCTAGATTGCTGGTGACGTTCGAAACCCTAGAAAATCGACGGTCCTCTTCCTGATCTCCTCTTCACGTTTGGTGGGCCTTCTCCGACAGGCCCACCGCCATGGCTTCTTCTCTGTCATCTCCTTCCTTCTTCTCAGTCCTTCTCTTTCTCTCTCTACACGCTTGCTGCCTCCTTGCTCAACCCCAGCTTATCAATCTACCAAGCCAACGTTCGAATGACCAATCCACGGCTTCTGGTTCGCATCTCTGCCCCTCAAATGGCGAGCCGCCTTCGTGTCCTGTATCGTGTTTTAGCCCTGATCCAGTTTGCGGAGCTGATGGCGTGACCTATTGGTGCGGGTGTGCTGACGCTCTCTGTTCGGGCACCACGGTGGCGAAATTAGGGTATTGTGAGGTTGGCAATGGCGGAAATGGTGCCTTTTCTGGTCAGGTACTCCTCCTGGTTCACATTGTTTGGCTAATTGTACTAGGGTTTCTGGTCATTCTTGGCCTATTCTGAGTTGTAGTTTTTGGCGGTTTTGTTGTTCCCATTTCTCGAGAATTGTTGTTTTGGAGATGTATCATTGTTTACACTTCACATTGAGGTTGGCATTCATGGATGTACATGTATTGGATTATGATTCTATTGTACATTTTCATTCTTAATGGAGGCTTTTTATGCTTTTGGATATCCTATGATTGGGAAGTCTGTCGTTGATGTGGTTTGATTATAAAATTATTTGGCGTTAAATTCATTTGGTGCGTGATCGGATTGCATTTAATTCTCTCTATTTTTCTCGAGTATCTTTTTTCCTTTTTGGGGTTTTCTCAATCATTTGGTTTGTCTTTTCGCCGGAGAAAACAGAGGGGGCCTTTCAATTTATTGATTCTTTCTGATCTTGAATATGTATCATAAAATTTTGTAAAGTGTAATTCAAAATACATATAATAAACATATGTAAATCATAAGTAATTTATTGGCTCCGACCACTGGTAGCACTGGTAGCCTGATGTTTTACATAAGTTTTTATTTTCTTCGTACTCTCCAAATTCTTGTTTCATTATAATGGGTTTGCGGACCATTCTATCATGGATTGTAAGGTGCCATAAACAATTTTTTATCTTCATGTTTGTACAACCCAACTGATTGTGTCCTATCTGGTTTATGTTATTGACCTTTTTGATTTGGTATTTTGGATAAATAACAGTGTTTATATTTTTATTAATATAATGTCGCCTTTATAAATAAAACAGTGTTTATATTTAATTTTCACAAACTAGAAAAGTTATTTTCGAATTTTGTTTGTAAAATTACTCGGTAATCCCAAATATCTTAGTGGGTAACTTTTTGTGTTGGTCCATTTGATAGCATTGGTCTTTAATTGCTATGATAGCTTGCTTAGGCAATTCAAACTGGTGCACACGCCATGAATGAACCTTGTTTGTAGTCTCGGAGTTGGGGATAAAAGCCGATTGGATAAATAACACTGTTTATATTTAATTTTCACAAACTAGAAAAGGTATTTTTTAATTTTGTTTGTAAAATTACTCTGTAATCCCAAATATCTCAGTGGGTGACTTTTTGCATTGGTCCATTTGATAGCATTGAATAAATGGGTCTTTAATTGCTATGGTAGCTTGCTTAGGCAATTTAAACTGGTGCAGACGCAATGAATGAACTATGTTTGTAGTCTCGGAGTTGGGGATAAAAGCCAATTGATTTTCAATTTTATGGGATCTATTCATCTTAAGGAAATGTTATTGCATATACAATCTTATTGACAAGTGGCAATTGTCAAGATATGGTTGCAATGGTTACAAATCTACAAAATCAGGTGAGAAATTTGTTGTCACTTTATTTTGATGGTTGAAACGCTTGGAAATACCACAGCCAAATTTTGCCTGAATCTCTTTCTGAATACTTCCATAATTGGCGGTGATTTTTTCTTCCCTTAAATTTGGATAATTTTTTTTTTTCTTTGCCACTCAGTTTCTGCAAAAATCTCCTGAATAGGTGAGAGTTTTACATAGCTTGGTGAAGTCTACTCAATTGTCAAATGAAATTCCTGAAATTTGTAGCTTGATTAATTTGTTAATTTATTCCCAGCATTTTGGCTGAGGTTCTTCTTTTTTCTTTATTTCATAGTCTAAACTCAAATGTAGTCCAAAATTAACAATCAAGACTTTTGGACGATCTTTTTTTTCGTTTTTGGATAATGAAAATGTTCGATTGGCTCTGGTGTTTAGATTGAGCCGCATAATGTTTGTCACGTGATCATACATGAAAATATGGAAGAAAAGAAAAAGAAATACACAGTAGAGAAGAAGAGGAGAAAAAGGCTCTGGTGTTTAGATTGAGCCGCATAATGTCTGTCACGTGATCATACATGAAAATATGGAAGAAGAGAAAAAGAAATACACAGTAGAGAAGAAGAGGAGAAAAAAGGGGTATGGAAGAAGAGAAAAAGAAATACACAGTAGAGAAGAAGAGGAGAAAAAAGGGGGAGGGGAGAGGGAGGGGGGGGAGGGGGCGGTAAGGAAGGGGGGAAGGGTGGGGGGACTGGATGGGCATGTTAAGAGAGAAGGAAAAGAGGTGGTCACTCTGTGGGGCAGAATCGCCTATGAGGAAGTGCTTTCTACGCATACCCTTGTGATGCGGTTCTCTTTCACATGGTGTCATTTGCTGATTCAGTTATCATGAGAATTTTTTTTTTCCCTTAGGTCAAATCTAATGGAAAAATCCGAATCATAGTCTATAATGATACTAAGTTATCAACTATATGCATGAGTGCGTTGAGTAACGAAAGGAGGAGAAGCAAGAAGCTGGGAAATGACTGTAAAAGGCAGAGAAGATCCTGTTCACAGAATGGTTTATGTACTGACCTCATGAGCCAGCCTCTCATTCAAAAGGGGTCACTGGTTGATTGAATATGATCTGAATTTTTTTTTGTTCTATTCATGGCAATCTAATAGCATTATAACATGACCAAAATCTTTAAGTCTTTGACACAGTATGTGGTTTTTACTGTTTATGAGGTAGAATAAATACAGACAAGGATGAGTAAGAGGGGGACAGAGCTGGGTTATATTGTAGTTTAAATGTTTTCCTTTCAGCTCCGGACATGCTTCTAGTTTAAGGCCATTCAGTCCTGACATAATCTGTTTTACTCTATAAATATGATTCACATGAAATTTTGGGGTTTATCTAATTTTAGTATGGTGCATCCAAATAAAATATTTAAAAATATTTTGAGACCTAGAAAATGTCCAAACTACCCCAGAAAAAAGTGGGGGTCGTTTGATTGGTTTTTCACTTGGCAAAATATTTTTTAATATTTTATTTTTTGCACCTTAATAAAATTTGTGTAAATTGGGTTTCCATTAAAAATTAAAAATAAAAGTCAATTGCAAAATACAGGAACAAATTCTTAAAGATAACCTTGTTCATACGGGTTGCTTGGAATATTGTCATATTCAATTCAATATACTCTTATTATTTTCAAATTACCCCTGGTCAGTTTTTGATGAAATTACGAGTAGGTTTGAGGTATTCTTGAGTAATGTAAAAGAAGCTATTAGGCGCTTTTTGTGGAGAATGCATATGATATAAAAACATTATTATTAATTTATTAGTTAATTGCATTTTTATTAAAAGGGTGCGGTTTGTATAAGGTTGAGGCCCTAAAGAATAAAAAATAAGGTGTACCATTGAATAGAGTTGAAAGATGATTATTCAGCAGTAAAACTCTTTGTGATGAATTTATTTTTATTTAATTAATAAAATTTAAAGCTTAAAAATAGTGTAAATTGAGTAAATATATAAACACTTGAAAATATTGAAAATCAACAGCCTGGATATTGCATTACAAGATGTATTATTTTTTAAAATTAAAATCTATTTTTTTTTTTGTCGAAGAAAGAACCTCTTCTAGTGAATTTTTAAAGTGCTCTTTAATTTGATTGTTTAGGGCAGCAATCTTTTATAAACATTTTCCTTAAAAATACAACTAACTTTAAATTTGTGTGATAGAGATATAATAAAAAAGTTGATATTAATATGCAACTAGGGAAAGAAGAAAGACAATCTACAGTTTTTAGCTGCCGTGGACCCTTGATTTTCTTAAACTCCAAATTTAGTTTTACACAGATTTTTTAAGTGACGTACATCTTAGGTAGCTCCACTTTCAACTAAAGTATATATAATTTGTACATCAATTTAAATAAAACTAATGCAAACTATCACTTCTTTGTTTCTAAATACCTTAAATTCTTCTCTGCATTTTTCTAATACACAAGGACCACAAAAGCCTGATAAGAAAAAGCTTTTCTTTGACTCCCCTAGCATCGCACATGGACTAGATGTGGGTCTTAGAGGGCAAGTTCTTTGGAGGCAGACAAAAATCCTAAACCTGAGTTTAGGGCTGGCACCAGGCCTGACCAATCCGTGCTTGGATTGGCTGAAGGGGCCTAGCCCAAGCTTTACTTTGCCGGGTTCAGGCCGGCAAGGCCTAATACATTCACAATTAAAATAATAATAATCATAATAGAGAAAAATTTTCAGTACCTCCTGCTTTTGGAGCTCATTTTTTAGAAGGCTCAAGGTTTAAAAACCTTTCTTACCGTATAAGTTGTTTCAATCTTTTGTATATTCCAACCCCTTTGGACTCACATAACCCCCATTAACCACACATTATTGATCCAAACAAATCAGAAAATAACACATTTTTCTCTTAAACTTTAGGTCCCTCTTTCTTTATTAACTTCTCTATGTCTCTTTTGTAAGAGAAAGCATAATGTCTCTCTCTCCTCTCTCTCTCTTAAGGCTAAGTTTTGGCTTCTCATTTGTGAAGCTCTCTTCTGCAAAATCAGTTCCAGAATGGCCTCAAAAGCTCAAATTCATCTTTTCAAATCCCATTCCTACCTCATCTCCAACAGAGATTTGAGGCCCTCCACCATTGCATGCCTCTCTCTTGGAAGCTTAGAGGAACCCCAATCTGCTCTTAAAAGCAGTTGTAGTCTTGACCACCATTATCATAGTATGAGAGTGGGCATTTTTTGGATGCATATCTTCAAGGAATCCATGTGAGTATATTTGCTGTGGGTTTCAATCATGTGTTAGCGGAATTCAATGCCAAGAATATGGAGTTATCTATCAGGGCTCTTCCTCTAGCTGGTTTTGTGGGTTTTAAGGCAATGATCCTGAGAGTAATATCCCAGTTGATAATGAGAATTTGTTAAAGGATAGACCAATTATCAACAAGGTACTAGTTATATGAAAATTTGTTGAAGGATTATGCTCTTGGGATATAATTCTTAGTGTCTCTGTTTTTTAAGGTGTTGATATGATAAAGAAAATCCCTGGTAGGAGCGTCGCGATAAAGGTAGAGAGAGAAAATGAGATTTTGAAAATTGGGGGCACTCTAGATTTTAATTCGGATGGAACTAGAAGGATTGGGATTCTCAATTGTCTGCTAATTTTAGAGTTCCGAAGCTGAAACCCAAAAATCCCACAGAGACTACGGTCTATGCTAGCAGGGAGTTTTTGGGTCTTTCTATGAATGTGTTGGATAGTTTGAAACATACATTTTTCAATTTTTCACAATGAGCCAGCAAGGTTTCAGGGCATGTAGCCATTATTGCTGTAGGAGCAAAGGTTGCAAGATCAAGCATTGATGGCCTCTATCAATTTGCAGTCATTCTTAATCTCAATCTTGCGGTGCTTCCTTTACCTGCTCTTGATGGTGGGTCATTAGCTCTTTTACTTGTAGAAGCGGCAAGAGGGGGTAGAAAGATCCCCCCAAGAAGTTGAGCAGCGGATGTTCTATTGATTTTTGAGAGAGAGAGAGAGGAGAGAGAGATAAACATAGAGAGTTGGAGATTTTGAGAGACCATAATAAAGGCTTGAGAGATCTGTGGGTTTTTTGGAAAGAGAGAGAGAGGCTGTTGAGATTTGGGGCTTTTGAGAGAGACTACAAGGCTTGAGAGCTCAGTGGGTTTTTTTTAAAGAGAGAGGAAGAGGAGAGAAACGTTTTGTTCAGTCTTGAGAGAGAGGGAAGAAGTGGACATTTCTCTCCGTTGAGATAGAGAGATGTTATTCCCCATCTTAAGAGAGACAAAGAGCCGTTATGGAGAGAGGACATTAAGATGAAAGAAAAACAAGAGAAGTTATATAAAGAGAGAGAGGACATTAAGAAGAAAGAGAAACATGCGTCACTTTATGATTTGTTTGAGTCAATAGTACGTGGTGAAATAGGGTTATTTGGGTTTTGGGAATTGGAAGATACAAAAGCATGGAATTTTATACCGTAATAAAAGTTTTGAAATTTTAGATCTCTTAATAAATGGTTTTAAAAATTGGAAGTACAAAAAAATTAATTATAATAATATATTTATATAATAATAATAAATAAATAAATAAACAAGAGAAAACATCAGCCCACCCTATTGTGTCCTGGCTTGGGCCTGGTCCTCAAGCCCAAGGCCAGGCTAACTGGCCATCCCTACTTAAGTTTATCAAATAAAAGATAGTTGCTCTCGAGTTTCCTCTACTCACATCACCATGTCCAATGTCAGACAGATGGGGTGTGTCATTCCTCACCTTAAAGTCCACCTTGCGTCGTATGTTTGCTCAAAGTTTGTAAAAATAAAATAAAATAATAATAATAATAATAAACCCTTGAGACTTCGAGCAAAGAATTGACACACCACAGGCATCACATCCCCATGCAGAAATTTCAATACATTCTCACTTAATGAGGTGACTATAGCAGCCTTATGGATGGTACTATATATATATATATATATTTGGTTGGTGAGGAGAAAGTTTCTACTTGGGGAGGAGAGGGATGGGAGAACAATAAAATAGCAGTAATGCTTAAATAACAGCAAGGCCTATTGGAACGTATCTTGTTAAAATCTATTACTCTCAAATTTGATCGAGATCTTCTCTACCATATTAATTCCCATACACAAACTGATAACTTCTCAAGTTCCCTAAGGCGTGCCGAGATAATAATTAGATTGAGCCTCTTAAAGGGGTACCTCGATGGGCCTCTTTCCACAGGTATAAATACCCTACTGAAGTGGTGGTTCGATCATTTAGACCGTTGATCGATCTGATCCAAAGTAAAATTTTGTTTTGATAAAAAACAAGTCATAATCCATGTTCGATCAGTTTTGGCAGATCCAACCTACCGCTTTTAATCAGTTCGACTTGCCAAACAAAATCAGACATTTTTTTTTATAATAAAATGCATATTTTTAAAATATTATCCATACTTTGTTTTATATTTTAAAATCTGAACAAACTGATTTAACCAATGGTCAGTCAGGTTTTGGCTAAATCAATCATTTCGCCAGTTATTTCACCAGTTCGGTGGCTAGTTTGATTTCGGTGGCCAGTTTGAACTTGATTACACCGGTTCAATCTCATTAAGATCTCATAAAGCAATGCCAATTTCTTTTACTGCGTCCACCAATGCATCTATTCAAATGTGTCCACTTTCCAAAATTAATCTTAAAAATGGATTTTAAATCCAAAATTTCATAGATCGATAATTTTTACTAACATGATAATGAATCTAAAAGAGCTGAAATTCGCACATTTTTGGACTACTCAGATTCTTCGCAGATCATCACATATGCATCATTTTTCAAGCTACAGATTCATGAAATGTATTCAGTGTTTCAGAATCGATTTCAAATTCTAAATCCATGGAACCAGGTGAACTAAAATCGATTCTAAATCTATGGAACCAGGCGAACTGAAATCGATTCTAAATCCATGGAACCAGGTGAACTCATGCATCTTTCGCTATGAATAATTTTTCTCTTTACCATCTTTGGTCAGCTAAAGCTTCTTCCAAAGTGTTTCTAAGACCACGAGGATCATATCCTTGTTTCGATTTCAAGTTAGACGCCAAATATAATATGAGCATAATGTCGATTGTTCCTTCTCATTTTAAATCGAGTTTCCAGTTGCCTGTGACTTAAATTTTAGATGGCATCAATCTCAACAGTTCTCCAAAAACCGGTAACTGCTTCAAACCAGTACAAAATGGAACCACCCGGGGTACAAGTTCAGAGAGCTTTCACTATGAGTAAACAGAAAATAAGAAATCTCAGACTCACTCCCTCTCTCTCTCTCTCAAAAACACACACACACACACACAACCCCTTCAAAGCTCTAGCTCTCTCTCACACACACACACACCCACCCCTTCAAGGCTCCCTCTCTCTCTCTCTCTCAATCACACACACACACCCCTTCCTGCCAAATGAGAGAATGTTCCAAGTCGTGACACTTCTGTGTAATCGCCCTAACGTCAGCTATATGGCTTTAAGACAATAAGCCCACATTATTTTCGATGTGTTTCCCTGACATTGGAGATAGATAGACATGCCATACCGATTACAAATTGAATATAAACTGAGGCAATCCAAGCATCGGTCAAGAGATACACACCAATAAAATGAAAAGAGCGTTTTCCTCTCAATCAATCAAGGAAATTCTAGTCTCAAACATCTAGTTTGGGAACCTAAAAATTCTCCCTCTTTATGATTGTGGGAGACCACCAACTTCAAACTTCCACTGCTTCTCATGTCTAAAGACAATACACAACTGTAGAGAGAGGGATAGAGAGCAGAGAGTAGAGAGAGAGAGTTCATGTAGCATACATATATATACAGCCATTGTGAATGCAACCACAAGACCTCAGGCCTCAGAGCAAGCAAGCAACTAATACACTCATCCTGTACAGTGCTTTCCTTTGGGGACTGAGAATCCAAAACCACAATTGAAGCTCAACGAGCTCACCACAACCCAAAGAGCAAAAGCTCATCTCTCACTAAAGACACATGGCAGCCAAAAAAATTCTTCTAACCCCCGATGTTTGCTCTTTGGCCTCCTGCAACTTTAGAGAGAGGGACAGTTTGAGGAATGAGCACAGCTTCATTACTCACTGCCCTCGAGGCCGCGACATCTTCTAACCGCTTCCAAGTGGCCTCACGCTTCTCTTGTATTACCTCGTCTTTGGCTTCGTCTTCTCGAAACTTGGCCAAGCAAGCCTCAAAGAGCTCATGGTCAAGGTCTGAGAAGATCTTACGGACATTTAGTGTTAGGCTTTGAACTGCCTGGTTCCAATGGTTCTTTGTATTCCTCTCCAGTGCAGGGAAGACTATGGGCAAAATCACCTTTCGATTCTGTTTGATCAAATTTAGAATATGGTCGTTGTTCCATAAGAACAATGCCCGCTCAGCCACCTGCAGAACAAACAACAAAGGGCAGGAACCAATCAGCACATAGCCAAATATTTGTAGGCAATGTCGAAGTAGCAGTTAAGGCCTGTTTCATGGAAAAAATCTATGAATCAAGAAAATTTAACCGAGGTGAAGAGAAGCATGGCCCAGAAGTAAGCCAAACTTGAATGCAGACAAGGCTGGCGAGAATTGGAAAACTCAGTGGTGCTGAGATAATTATAAAACAACTCCGGAAAAAAAAAAACACTACACAAAAATGACTGACGGTTCACCATTCCTTTAATAAGTAATGCTTTCTTAAAGGGGGTTATTTAGGTAATTTGTTGAAATAATGGGTATTTATGTTGAGGCACTTGGTCATGTTAAAATAATGTAGTTTCCATATCTCCCAACATGGCAGGCAAGCTGAAACAAGCTAACAAATTCCTTGTCCCTCAACATCTAATTTTCATTGTACACTTGATAAGCTGCGTCACAATTTCATGAATTCAAGAAAAAAGAAAGAATTGAACGGTCAATAACAAGTTAGGAAGTAGTGAAAGAGTGTGTGAGGGAGTACATTAAGCACACTTTCATGAGCGGTGATTTTTGTGTATAAGAAAAAGGTGGGAACCATAAGGGTCGGGAAGCTGCTTCCCGACCAGAGGTTTAGAGAGAAATGAAAGTGCCTGAAGGAGTTGTCATGCCCAACTTCAATGGAAAGTTAAAGGGAAGTCAAGGATGTAAACCTGGAAGCAAGGAAGAATTCGACAGGGTCAATTGGGGTAGTGAATTCTATAGGGTCGATGTGGCTTGCTACATTAATCGTTAGCAATAAAAGCCACGTGTTAAATATAAAAGTTATGCCTTAATATTTTTTCCCTCCCATTTTGTCTTGTTGGCTGTTTCTCTTTTCCCAAAAGGAAAAGTTGGGTAAAAAAGATTTCCATAACAGGTATACTGCACCCAGAATATGGGTGGTCATCATTTGTAACTTGTACACCTTTTCCATTAATACAAAGTTAAAAGATTCAAAGCCAAAAAAAAAAAACAAGATTTCCATAAAACTTTGGTTGCATACTCATTACTCAACAAAAAAAAGAGGGGTCAAATGTTGCATCAAAATGTCACAATGTCAGAATGAAAAGGCAAGTGTAATGAAGTGTTTCAGTTGTGGTGATTATAACAAATACTACAAAAAAAATAATTAGTATAATATTATACATGCACTAGTAAAATATATCATAACAAAAATGGGCCTACCCCTTGCCTTTTTCAACCCTTCCATTTGAACTAACTTGCACCTCCTAACAAGTTTTGTACTGGGTCGACGCCACATATGACCAGCCCACCTAAGTCTACTCTCTCTCATCTTATCGCAAATTGGTGCCACACCTAATTTTCCCGAATGGTTCAGCTAATCATATTTTTGAAATGTGAAGTTTTCCAGAGTATACTCGTAAGCTGTAAAAATCAGATTTTACAGCATATAGGTTAAAAGGGCATCCTAGAATCCTCCTAAATATGGCACACAAGTCCAAAATGCTGTGTACTATTAGTAATAACATTCAAACCAGAAACAATAAGTGACAACCAACAAGAAATTTAAAGAGTAATGCACAGGAGTAGACATAGTTTGCTCAATAAAGGTAAGGTCTCAGAAATTGGAAAATTTCCTTGAAAATGAACCATGCTCCCACCATTTTTTCCACTTAACCAAGAAAGAAGTTCAAAAGTAATATCAAATTACAAGAGGGAGACAAATACTGGAAAAGCAAAGAAAGAGGAGGACAATTCAAAGACAAAGAAGACTCCTAGAATCAACCAAAAAGGAGGGCCCCAGAAGTCCCTCTTGGCAAGAGAGTCGGCCTTGCTGCTGGCTCCTCTGGAAACTTTAAGAGATAGAAATCTCCCCCCATCCCCCACACCTGTTTCTCATAAAGATCTCCTCCATACTGTTAGCCAATAAACAGGGACGCTCATTACAAGCCATCCATCTCCATTGAGACAATCATTTCAACAATCAAGGGACTGAACAAAAGTACAAGAAAACTGCGTGGCCGATCAAAAAGCCCTCTATCAACTACAGAGGATAGAAAACACCCCATGTCACGCAAAGGACCTAAGAACCCAGCCAAGGCCATCCCTACTATGCTGTCCACACTGGCTTACCTTGGATTTCACATAGGTACTCTATACATATATTTTCCCTTTACAAATACAATACAAGAAGGAATATTAAGATTGTTTCATCTTATTGATTTCTACAAGATCTTAACAGTAGTATCATTGTCGTATGTGGAAAGTTCACAAAGATTCAAGAATGAAGAATGATGGAATACATTGAAAACATCAATGAACCACGTGAACAGCATGCCCAACCTAGACATAATAAATCGCCTTTCTTGATAGATATTGCAAAGCCCACATTGAGCAGAAGCCTTGAAAATTCTCGAGGTTGTCAATAAGGATACAAGCAACAAAATTTTCATAGAAAAAACTAGTGGGTGGTTAGCACCTTATGACATTCATTAGTCAATATTTAATGTGTACTTACAAAAGCCACAAGCATTGGAATAAGTCCAATAATATTATAATGAACTTAAGAATCAGTCTGCCATGGGTTGTATGATAATACTTTAAAGGCTGAAGAGAAACTGAATTAGTCTGCCATGGGTTTTACGAGAATAATTTAAAGGCTGACAAGAAACTTCCTTTAGAAGGGTATGGCAGATCACCAAAAACGTCACTCACCCAAATAGAACAAGTGTGCTTGCCTAAAGGATTGGGAATTTGCATATTCAACACATCAAGGAAGTAAATGAAGATTAATCAGCAAATGCTGGTGGCTAATTGGTGAGAGAAGGGATCTTTTAAGGAAGCAATTGGTGCATAAATATGGTGCATCCACTAAATGGCAAAACTTCTCCTTGGACCCAAGCGCGCCCCAAGTGCCTGGAAAGGTAACATGAATAGGAGACCTTTTGAACCACCTCAGTCTCCAAGCAGGTACTGGCAACACAACCAGCTTTCTGAATCATCTGTGGATTGAAACTGATTACTCAAAAGATAGGAATCCAAATTTATTCTCCATTGCCTCCAACTCAAAAGCCTTGATCTTAGCAATGTATGACTGGATAGGGGTCCAAATGATATGGGGACCATGCTTTAGGCGCAACCTGAAAGATGAAGCAGAAACGGCTGACTCGCACATCTATTCGAGCCACTTAACACAGTCTATACCCAGCACACATCCATAGATAAAATGGTGAGGAGAAGAGATATTTTTCGTGAACTCCTCATATGAAGCCATCACTAGAACATTGATCATCCCACCTTGTTAAGGAAATTGTGGCAAATAGCGGGACCACCTAGGATACAGGCCTTCACATTCACAGATAAAATTCTCCAAACGGATCATCTCATCAATGGGGGCTTCTCTATAACCAACAGATGTGATATTTGTTGGTACACCACTTACTGATCTAATGTGAGTTTGCTTTGCATTCCTACAGCTTTTTGGTTTCAGTTGGTCCTTCCTTAGTCATTAAATGATTCCTTTTCCCAGCCTAATTCTATGGAGATTTACAATTTCATCAATTATTTGGTCAATTTGGCTATAGCAAAACAAGATAATCTTCCAAGGCTAAAGCCTTAGCGCCCCAGCAATGATTGAGCAGATTAAACTTAAGGTCATCAGTCGGGCGATGGTTAGGAAGGATTTTGACGCTTTCAACTGTTCAATTCACATTCAATGCCAATAAATGGCATTCTATTGCTTGGACTCAGAGCTCAAAGCTGCAAACAATTTGATCATCTAAATGGATCCCACCTCCAAGTCAACTCAATAAAATTGAATTTTGATGGAATTTCGATGGGAGTTCTTGCAGCAACATAAGAGTTGGGAGATTGTTTAGGAACCATGACATTTTTGACATTCTTGGGTCCGTAGGTTATGCAACTCCAATGAGGCACAGCCAGACAGGTATAAGTGACCTCCAAAGGAGGCTTGGAAGCATATTTGGTGAAATTTGAGTCGCATGCAAAGTTGGCAGGGTCCAAGCACAATCAAAAGGAAGCCACAGAACTAAATCAGTAAAGTACCTTCATCATCATTATCATTTTAGCCTTGTCCCAATTAATTGGAGTTGGCTACATGAATCCTGGTTCTCCATTCTACTCTATTAAAGGTCATATCTTCAGTAAAGCCATAAGTCCCAATATCTTTTCGGACTACTTCCAACCACGTCCTTTTGGGCCTACCCCTTGTCCTTTTCAGTACTTCCACTTGAACTAACTCTCGGATAGTGAAGTACCTTCAATTAATATTTGTTTTATTTGACACATTTCTTTTTCCGGTTATATACCTTACAAAGAACTTATAACTTGTACATCTTTTTGTGAAAATATAGTAATAT
>NW_006499848.1:652931-684005 GCF_000471905.2 Amborella trichopoda
CAAGTTAAACAGTTGACTCGGAAAAGCCAGCAAGTTTTTTATACTTTGTGCAAACAATTTACAAAAGTATGAAAGTGTTTGTATGGGATTTGAACTCAGTTAGTTAGTGTGCCACACCACAATTCTACTACATTGGAAAACATGAATTTTATGTCAAAAATAACATAACAATCTAATGTAAGGAAAAACTGGGATACACTTTCATTTAAAACTTGCCCATTGAATGAGCCAGATTGAGTCAGACAAACTTTTCTGCTTCAAAGTGAGTTTTTTATGCACTGACACCAAGTAATAAAGACGTAAAATACTAACGGGTTGAGTTAATCAATTTATACAAGTAAATTAAAACTGCAGATCAAACCATAGTTACAAGGATTTTTTAACCTAGGTGTTGATCCCACTCCAAAGTCTCGCTCCAATGCTCTCGGATAGGGATCTGCATGGGATCTCAACCCCCACGTCATAGGGATCGCTCCTAGCCACTGGAACGGGTAACAAGAAGGCCAAGAAAATGATTCATTTGGATCTTACTTGCTCTCTCTCCCCCCAACCCACCCCCTCTTCTCTCTCTCTCTCATGTTTTTGGATGTTGTAGAGAGTGAAATTGTGAAAAAAGTAAATATTTATCAATAAAAGATCAGCTCCATCGTTATTGGTTCTGATGTGCCTCATCATAATTTCTTTTTATTGCATTTTTTGCAATGTTATTAAATAAACTACCTCTGCAAGGAATATAAAAATATTATATATTAATCACATAAAATTTACTTACTAAATAACTTCTTTTTTAATGTGCATTTTTTGCACCCATTTTTTATTGTATTTTGAGGGATTATTGCATTTTTATTTTTCATAAAATTTCAAATTTCAAATATCTATTTATTAAAAATTCATACAAAATGGGCTCCTAGCCTCGGGACGTCTAGGATCTCATGATTTTTCCCTCCCACCCCGCGTCGGCTCCCGCTCAAAGTGATTGTGGATCAAACAAAATGCCAATATTTCCAAAAAAAGGAAAAAAAAAAGAAGAAATCATCAAACTCTAAGATGCATGTAAGCATTATTGAGATTAGGCTATAGCTTGAGGGAGCAACAATCTCAAGCACCTATCCTTTAGGTAAACATGTTTTCCTTCTTTTGTGGCTATTGAATTTTCATAAGTAGTTAAATACCCAAAAAAAAAAAGAGACTCATAAACAAAGTCCATTTTTTAATTGATACTCAATACTCACAAACACCAAGTTATGTTTAATTCCAAAGAAAACAAGACCAAGGTTTCCAAAAACGGTCTGCACACCTCTGATCACTTGCCAAGACCTGGGCGCCCCATTCTGGGCAGCTGTACCAAGGAAGGCACTTAGGGAAGTGAGCCTTTTTTCGATTTTTAAAGAAGCCCAAAAGGGAAAAGGCTTTAATTTTGATCCCCAAAAAGCTTTAAATAGATTATGGGGATTATTTTCAACCCCTAAAGTTAAAAGAACACTTCCATAAGCCTTCAATCTCTTAGCTATACCTATTTCTGAGAATCAAAAGTAGTTTTTGTGATTTGAAGAAGCTTCCCAAACTTTTCTCTTATTATGGAATATGGAGAGTTGGAGACTATTACTAATACATAGCCTATTAGACTTTTAAAAAAAAATTAATTTTAATGTTACAAAATTTTTAAATGCAATAAATTACAAAATTGACACAAATATATGCATATATGTGCGTTTGGACAGCACATATATGTATATATCTAAAGAATTTGTACTACAGGGCGCCTGAGGTTCTGAGCGCCCGCCTGCATGCTGGGCGCTGGGCACTAGGCCAGCCACCTAGCATTTTTTTAAACCTTGAACAAGACTATTTCAACCAGTGTGGGCACACCAATCACTGTCATGAACCTAACATACTCAAAATTGAGTCTTACAGGAAAAATTCTATAGTTCATATTCTGTGCTTGATAGCACAAATGAAAGCATAAATGCATAATTACTATTGGAGTTAGATGTTAAACAAACATACACTTAACCCCATAAAACAGTTTCAGGATATCATTGAGAAGGACCATCATGATAACATTAATGGAAATGCCACACAGCTAATACAAATTTTCTAGAACTAGCAGATATCTCATGTATATTACACCACATACACTACAACACAAACCCCCTTCCCCTCCGCAGCAGCTCCCCCAACCTCCTCCCCCCACCCACCCCCAACTACCACCACCACCCTCCTCTTTCCCCAGGTAAAACGATGAAGATCAATTTTTTATTGTCGTGGGGAAGGAAATCAAGCACCAAATGAATCCAGGGGTGTGATCTGCAAAGACAATATGGACATCTTAACATGCTTCAGGTCCATTGGAAATATCTGAGTCTGCATGAGTAAGGCATTAGTAGGGTCAGAATTTTGATGGGTGCTTTTGAGGATCCTACAATGATTTAGAGAAAATATCCTTCTTCTTTTTTGACATGTTTACTTTTGTGTTCAGAATTGTTGTGTACAAAAATTTCTCAGAGATGACGCGATGTACACGTTTAAGATGGCAAGAAACCATATGCTTTTTGTACAAACCAAATGGTCAAGAAAATGCAGAATGGCGCACATGTTATTAAGGTAAGCCTGGTAGAAGTTTAAGGTTTGTAGGAATGGCAGATCACAGTGATTTCAGGCTAGGTACTTCCTCCTTAGCCAGAGTGTCTGCAGTAAAATATAAATCCTTCCAGATGTGAGTGAAGGACACTTGAAGGGGACACCAAATGATAGAGATATATGAACGCTGGGTCAAGTCTCCAAGGGATGGGAATGGCTTTGAAGCCCAAGCTATTGCTGGAGTTGCCTTCTACAAGTAGCTGTAATCCCCAGTAGCAACCAAAAAGTTTGAGGCCAGTAAGGAGGGCCTGAGGTTCAGCCATGCTGGAGTCCGCAACACCATCTGGGTTAAAGAAAGTCAATAAAATATCAACTTGATGGTCTCGAAATAACCTCCCAATGCCTGCTGGCCTTGGGTAGCCTAAGAAGTGTCCATCAAAGTTTAACTTGATAATGCTTGGAGTCATTGGTATACAGACAGGAGATCTGGTAACTGGAGCAAGAAGATCCGAATGATGGCTCCATTGTGTAAAACAATCTGTGAAGGTAACCCCAAAAAAATTCTTTGCAATGAAGTGCTCAAGAGATGATTGATCCTTTGATATGCTACATGAGGCCATGGAAAGTGAATTGATGCTTTAGAATGTTTGCCATTTCCTTCCTAACCAAGTGGAGCAAAAAATAGAAAGAATACTGTGGCGCCAAAGGACTAGAGTTAGGCCAGACTTGGGGAAAGGAACGAAAAGCCAAATGGCCCAAATCTAGAGTAGGGTGACAATAGAGAATGGGCTGGTGACAATAGAGAATGGGCTGGCCCATTGAATGTCAAATACAAGAAGAAGAAGAACTAGTTCTGGGTAGCTACCTTATAATGAAGAAAAAGGAGGGCCACAGTTTCCACCTCTTTTTGCTGATACAGTAGTGGTTAGGCAGGGGGATACCTGTTCTTTGCAAAGTATCCAGGGTGAGCACTCTGCTCAAGCTCACCAACCATCCGAAGCTTGGACTTTTGGTGGAGCTTGGGTGGACCAAATTTTGTTGATGAAAACTGGTTGAGAGATCATCAGGATAAGGGCATTGTAAAAGGAAGAAACAGAGAAGATACCTCAGGATTTGGGTCTTGGGAATAATTCAACCCCTGGAATTTGTAGAGGAATTCTTCTGACAATTAATGAATTATTTTATTTCATTTTTGTACCATGGAGTAACACTTCCTAGGAAGGCAGACTAGATTGGGATTAGTCTGGCAAATTTGGGAGTAGATAGGAAGTATCATCCGTCTTTTCATAGAAACAAATTGCGATTAACTTCAACAGTTTCCATTTAATCAAACATAACACCACTAAAAATAAAATACACAACATTCGGTCAGTCTAATCCTCTGCATTCAATTAAAAAAAGAAATCAAAATAAAAACACTTCATCTTATGCTGATCACGACTTGAAACATTCAAGAATTATTCATATTCCATGAGTGTCATTATATTGAAGTTACTTAATATGCGCATGTAATCAACCACTGGAGTCATGCACTAGAAAAATTAACAATACACAACAAAACGTCAATCGTTGACCACATGTACCTAAACTAATCTAGAGGAAACAAATATGCATCAAAACTAAGATTGTGTATTCAACCATTATGGCTGGGTTTGTAACATTTCTCATGATACAGACAAGTGACTCCTTTTTGTTTCATTTTAATATAAATGTGGACCATCACTTTGTCTTACATCAACATCCAAATCCCCATTGTTGAAAGACCGAACCATCATCTTTGATGTGTACAAGAAGTAAAAACTTGCAGCTAAAACCTGCACTCATAAGCTAATAAAAACATGGGATTCTGAATTACATTCTTCCTAACAATACAGATAAAAACGGACGCAGGCTGATATACAATAATTTACAGATATATTGGGTCAATCACTGACCTATTAAGTGAACTTGACGTGGCGGCAAACTATGTAATGAACCTGCATGGCTTTTTTCATGTACTTTAGGAGGCCAATGATATGGCAGAAGCATTGGCCAATAGACATACCTGTGGAGCAGGAACCTATATAGTCACTAAGTTATCAACTTGACACCTCGCTGCCAAGTACCATTTTGTACTATTCTACCTTTTTTAATAAATTTACCAAAAAAATAAAACAAAATAAGAAACACCTATGACTCAATTGGCATATTGACTAAGACAAATCAATTGCAAACATGGCCAAATATTTGGTTTATTCCCTGAATATTCGAGGAAAAACCGTTTCTTTCTCGATTAGAAAATATAGGGGGCTTATTTATTGCCCTGAATCCTCTAGTCAAATTCAATAACTCATTACCCTCCTTTTATGGCCCTCTCTTTTTCACCTGTTATCATTACCAATGTGGGATTATTCACTTGAAAATTTAAATTACTATGCCTCCCCAATATTAAGAAAAAGATAGAATACGCCCACCCTCCCTCCATATCTAATCGCAAAGCCCTAAACTATATGCCTACTCATTCTCAAGAGAGAATCACCCAAAAACAAACTCTCTCGATCTTGATCCACTCCCTTCAATGGCTCATTACCTCTCTTTCATTACTCCACATTTACAGTTTTGTTTACCTAGGCTATCTGGCTTGTTACATAAAGATTTTTATATGTTTAGAGTTCTCATATTTTATAGATAAACCATATTTTTCCTTAATATATATATATATAACATTACTAATATTCATACATTTAATAAGCTTCCAAAATATAGAGCCATTCCTTTCATTACTTGCTGACTTGACAACACTGATTCAACTCTACGGTTTACACCACTCTTAGTGATCCAAGGATTTGAAGGAAGCTGCTATACTGATATTAAAGAACCTAGTCCACAGCACCATTAGTCTAGGAGGCCAGATCTCAGGATGGTCCACCAAGGCTCCAAGTACCATCTTCAACTCTCGGATTAGGCCTTTAGCTTTGAGTCTTTAAGCATAAGGGCTCATTAAATCATGAAGTCTTATACTATCTCTACATCTCTAACAAGTGACAACTGACACATGCGATTAAATATCCTGCTTTTTTCCTCTTTCCATATACCAGAAAACCAATAGATTGCTAAGAAAAACATAAACATATACCCCACTCAATGATCAAGGAATTCCGACTCAAAGAGCATTCTTACTCCAGCATTACCAAAGAAACCTCCTCTTTCCATAATTCATACGTTCTACTGTTGGATTCATAGACAACAAAGAAGTGGCACCACGTGACCTGAATATAAAGTCCTTTGACTAAATATATTGACGATGACAACCAAGTACACTTCACTTACAAAGCAACAGGCATCCAAAGAACTGCTTTTCAATCTTTCTTAGGAAGTTCCTAGAAGAGTATCCTAATATTAAAGTCAATATCAACATCTCCCAGAACAAGTGCAAAAAACGAAAATCAACATGTCCTAGAATAACTAAGTGCAATAGCTTGAAATATGCAACACATAACCAATCGACCCAAATCAATGTTTAAAAACAAGGACCCAGGCTCAGAACTGAACAGGTCCCAAGAAGTGACTGGCACAACAACTTGGCAAGTCCCATCTTTTACAAGCAAAGCATTTTTTTAATCATATTTGCTGGATATTTTAAGGACTCATACAAACTCAAATCATCCAAGTTTGGGCCAACTGGAACTGGCAGGATGCTGGTTCCAAGTACGTCTCTCCGACTTTTTAAACACTTATCAAAATTGTAAGCCCTTAAAACAAGAGAGCAAAAATGTTTTCTCCGGATTCATGAGAAATTTTGACAAAGTTTTACGTTAGCTGCCTACATAACACAACTCACCCCTTTTACCCGGTCTTGGGACGGGAAAACATAAAGTTTAAGGTCCTCACCCTTCTTAGACCAAAACAAACAAAAAAAATATTTTCTCCATTAACTTATTTTAGTAGCAACATCAAGGTGAAAAAAGAGATTAATCGAACTTAGAGCAAAGAACCACCCAAACATTTAAATCATTTATGCACTCCTATCTCCACTTTCGCTCCAATATAAGATACAAGCCTCGGCACGGTAACAAAACTCTTTTCTGGATTGATCCATGGCTGGATGACCTACCTTTAACCTTTAAAGGATCAACACCATTGCCTGTTTTTTGTTGGCCCGTGATCCCAATGACACTGTGGAATCACAATTGCAGCTGGTGGGTAATCGGAGGGTGTGGAGTCCTACTTTCAGACGACCCTTGTTTGATTCTTAATATTCAGGCCTTTTAAACCCTCTCCGCCACCCTTAACTCTTCTTTCCTCCCTCTCCAGGGTTAAGATAGACTCATTTGGACCCCTAATCTCACTGGGATCTTCTCGGTAGCTTCTTTTTTACTCTTCTTTAGCCCACCCCCAAAGCTCCAATCTTCCAATCTCAGTTCTGTGGTCTGTGGTCTAAAGCTTGGATCCCTCTGGTTCCACCAAGGTTCAATTTTTCAGTTGGATTGTGGCCTCAGAGAGAGCTCTCACAGTGGACCAGCTTCAAAGGAGGGGGCTCCAAATCCACAATAGATGTATCATGTGTGTTGAAGAAGAGGAAAGCAATGCCCACCTCTTCATCCATTACAAGTTCGCCTCCTCCCTTTGGCCTGCACGCCTTCAGCTGTTTCATTGGCAGTGGGTTACCCCACCAAATGTCCCCCATCCCTTGCGCTCTTTTTTCTCTCTCCCTGACCTAAAGCCAGTAGACTGCTGTGGTGTGCATCAGTCGCAGCCACCTTTTGGGTCATCTGGGATGAGAGAAATGCCAGAATCTTTCGAAGTCAGAGATCTTCCGCAGAAGTGTTAAAAGAAAAAATTATGTCCTCAGTCATTTTCTGGGCCGCTCATAACAAGGTATTCATAAATTTCTCTCACTCTGATTTTCTCCATAGCTGGGAATCCATTCTGCACCATAATCCCCAAAGGGCACCTCGATCCTCTTTGTGGAGACCATCCAAAGAGGGCCACATCAAATTAAATTTTAACTGGTGCTCACTTGGCAACCCTCGTCCAGCTGGCATAGGTGGACTGTTCCATGACAAAGATAGCAACATTCTATTAGAGTTCTCCGTCCCAATTGGGATCTCAAATTCTTTAGTCACGGAAGCCTCAGCTCTAAGGGAAGGACTCAGAAATTTCGACCTGGCATGGAGCCTTTCTCTTATCATTGAAGGCGATTCCTCCAGTGTGATTTCCTGGGCCTCCGGCTCCACGCCTTGGCCTTGGAGGCTCGACAATATTTTCGAGGAAATTACCCATTTCTGTAGGATCCCTCACGTCAGTTGGAGACATACTTGGAGAGAAGAAAAAGACGATGCTGACTCCCTAGCCAAAGCAGCTGCATCTATCTCCCAAGCCAGTTCTCCTACTTTGTAAGGACCTGATTTCCAGGCCTGATCTACCCCTCTCAGTTTTGGGCCTGCTTTTTTTGGGTTTTCACATCAGAAATGTATAGTTTTTTATTACAGATATGCTTTCTGTACAGGGCACCCATCTGTGGGTGGCCAATTTTTGGGTGAAACTCATATGTGGTTTTCAGCCTGTCTCCAAGCCTTTCTTTTGTATTTAATTTCTTCAGATCAATAGAGTTGACATGTTCAAAAAAAAAAAAACATTTATATCATTCAAAAAGGATAAATATGAAGAACTTGAAAATATGTATTGATCAAGTTGTAGGGAGGAACCATTGAAGGCAATTGACGAATTCAGCTCCGTAAAAAATAAATAAAACAAAATTCGACTTCTAAGACAGGAGAATGAAGCAACACTCCCAAGAACATCCATATCCCCCCAAAAGATATACAATGTGAAGACCTCAAAACTCTACGTTCAGCTCAATTTTGAAAGCCTACCAAGTTATGCATGGCAATGCACATGAGTTGAAATCTCATAGAAGTGACGTGATAGACTTTATGCATGGGGATGCACAAGATTTGAGATCAAAGAGCCAATATAAACATGTTAGGATTTCAGAGATACATATGCTGTTATAGGCGCAAAATTGAAAATTTTCATATCAGAAGTTTCAAACCAGAGACATTATCAGCTTTTTCCACATCAATGCGACCCCATCCAATCATGAAATTTGGCATTCAAGTAATAAAGGATCAAATTTCACATATTTCCACACCAGGAAAATGAACACTAACTAAGGTTTGAATCACAAACTAATACGAATATCAGTCAAATAATTCTCTAATGCAATATATAGCTAAGAAACTCATTAACTCAAAAGAGTCCCAACCTAAGATACATTAATAATTTTAGCAGTCGAAGAGATGCAAATATTAAAATTTAAGATTTACAAAATCTTTGATAACTTCAATCATTACGAATTTCAAATTTCATTAAGTTCCTTGCTCTTCTCCCCTACCATACACATCCCAGTTTGTCTACTCACTTTAGAGCAACTTGACATAAGTGAGCTACTTAATGATATGGTACAATAAAAAAAAAAAAAGGTTCTTCAGGTGCATGGACCTCTGTTCTACACATCTATTTCATCTATGAAGTCAGCCTTCCCGTACATCTTATTGATTCTAGAACTATTATTAGAATATGCCTCATTGCTAATTTTCCTGTTCATATGTTGCTTCCCTTTTTAATTTTTAGATTGTAGATGTCCCTCGCTCTATTTCCTTAAGGAGACAAAGTCCACTGACTATAGAAATCCTCCCACAAGTTAAGAGTATCTCAATGCTTCACAATGCACTTTTCAGAGCACTTTTCAGAACAACCTCAGAAAGTAGAAAGATAAAGTGAAGGACAACCGGTTTCTTAGCAACCAGGATCCCTCATACAAAGCATCCCATATAACTACATGCTTCTTCTTTTTTTTGGAATAATCATATAAACCCCTTGTTGTTTTTAAGACTTACAAAGGTTAAACGAAGTTCATGTTGATGATCATAGGCATTAGCTATTGCAATCACTAGAAAGACTTACGCATGTCTTATAAAATCAGAGGCAGATCAAAGATGTAGATTAATACTTAAATTGAGGTCTTTGTAATAACGGAAATTACACGACTTATTGGAAAGACCCAGCAAAATAAATAAAAGGGAACTCGAACCCAAAAAAGAAAAAAAAATTGTGCACCCATATGAAGTAAGGAAAATTTACCAATAAGAAAACAACCATTTAGAAGTTCTCTGAATTTGGCATGAGAACTCACTTCCTGGAAGAAATAAAAAATGCAAACTGGAACTCCCCCCTCCCCCCAACCCAAAAATAAATAAATAAATAAAGAAAGAAAATGACTAACAGATTTTCATGATCATTGGCATTAGCTATTGCAAACACTAGAAAGACTTATGCATCTCTTACAAAATCAGAGGCAGATCAAAGGCATAGATTAATACTTAAATTGAGGTCTTTGTAATAACTAAAATTACACTACTTAATGGAAAGACCCAGCAAAATAAATAAATGGGAACTCGAACCCAAAAAAGAAAAAAAAATTGTGCACCCATATGAAATAAGGAAAATTTACCAATAAGAAAACAACCATTTAGAAGTTCTCTGAATTTGGCATGAGAACTCACTTCCTGGAAGAAATAAAAAATGCAAACTGGAACTCCTCCCTCCCCCCCACCCAAAAAAAAAAAGAAAGGAAGAAAATGACTAACACATTAAAATTTAATTTTCCAATATAACATAAGCATTATAAGTTCTATAAATTTGGCAAGAAGTTACTACCTGGAAGTGTGAGCTGTTCAGGCAACGAGCAATCTGTCGGAACAAGGGAACCATACATCTCTCAAACTCAGCAGCCTGTGTGGCCTCCAAGACCTCCTCCAACTCTCCTAAGAACATAACCTCCTTTGAGCTATTTGTGATAGGCCAATACTTCAACAAACCCCTTATCACAGTGTCAGCAAGCTTGCAATCTTTCTCCACAAATTGAGTGATGCAATAAGATAATTGCTGGTGATACATGGCCACACACTTTGGCTTGTGAAGAGGAATTAGAGCTCTAACTAGGAACAGTTTGTGCTCTTCTTTCAAAGGCAAAGCAAACCCATTAATTATACTCCCAAGAATCTCAAGAAGTTCAGCAACCCCATTATGCTTTTCGGTCTCAAAAATAAAACGGTAAAAGATATTGTTGATGGCTTTCCTAATGAATGGGCGGTGCACCATAAATTTCCCATATATTCGGTGGAGTATAGTTTTCAAGTATTCTCTCTCTCTAGGATCCTCTGAGTCAAATAGATCAAGAAGTCTAAGAACAAAAGAATGGTCTATATATCTCTTTGCCAACTTCGCATCGGTCTCTGTTGACACAACAAATCTAAGGAGGAGTTCATAAACGATTTGTAGGTGCGGCCAGGCAGGGTCCATAACTGGCTCCTCTTCTTCCTGATCAAAATTTTCTATAACTTTGGTCTCGTGAGAAGAAGAAGGCAGTGTCCTAAATAAATTCACGGCTACCATTTTCGTGATCTCCTGCATTATGGTCTCAGTGAACTTCCCATTAGCCGAGGTTATGTAATCCACAAGCTCCAACAGTGTTTGTCTTTTAACATCCTTCTCTTTCTGGTTCTTTGAGGGGTCGGTGAAGTCGAAAGCTACACAGCACATGTTCAATTTTCTGATGAAAAGGTTTTGTTTTTCGGCGCTCGGAACATCTTTAAAACTTGGTAACGCTTCATAAGCTGAAGAAGCTGAATTCCCATTGGCTCGATCGATAAGACCTAATTTTTTCACCTGATTGGATCCAGGAACCAAATAAGACTCTGAATCATTCCCACTACGAGTTGCAGGTGCAGAATTCTCACCTCTCGAAGGGTGATAATTATTTGCAACTCGTGCATTGGGGATAGAATTCCCAACTCCTTCTCGACTATCACTTGATTTTGACGGCCTACGAGGGAGCTTTCCAAGTATCTGCTTAATCATAGCTACTGAATTTCTAAACCTCAGATTGTTATGATTCAACGACTATAACTCAGTACCCATGATCTTGTGAGGAACCCAAATGCCAATTTCACATTCAACGATGTAAAATAGTACTTAGATACCAGACAAAAAGAATCAACACAGTCCCTATCAAATTACATATGCCAATTATGCATCAGATTTAGAGAAGGAAAGCGAGAGAGATAGAGAATGGGATTTGGAAGCGAAGAATCAATCAGAGCTCTAACAACGCAGAACGCAAATTGGCGATCAGCATCCCATCTAAAACAAGGTGGAAAAAAAAAACCGGTTATCAAATCCACCTTTTATAGCCTCCCTCTTTCATGTTCCAAACTTATAAAGTTACCATCTTCCATTACCCAATTCCAACAATAGGTTTACAAAAAAAATTGGCGTATTGGCAGTGTTGACCCAGCTGAAATCAAGACTAGCAAAAACTAGAGATTTGGGTCTGACCCCAAGAAACCATTCTCCCCAAAAATCCAATATTTTTAATCTATCTAACAAACAAAACAAAACAAATACAAAGGTCTGAACCCAAAAACTCAGATAACCTTCTTTCCAAATCCTTCAACCTCCCTCTGGCCCTATAAACACTATGAGACACAAAGATCATATGACAAAGCAATTTCTCACTCTAAAAACAATACACAAAGGTAAGAAACATTCAACAGCATGGATGGGAAACCATGAAAAAGATCAAATCAGAAGAAACGGAATAATGGGTACTCACCCTTTGAATAAGAAAGAGATAGAGAGAGAAACATAAAGCAAGACCCTTAGTGAGAGAGGAGACCACAAAAGCTTCATCGCAGCGATCCTAGTGAGAGAGGAAACCATTTTTTTTCTGGACCTCGGGTTATTATCAACAGGTAAGTTGACCATGGTACCCCTGAAATTCTAAATGAATACCTAAAATGCCCTTCAAGCATGGTTAATTTACTACAGTAAATGACGAAAATGCCTTGTGTGAAGCTACAGAACCTCTGGATTTTCAAGCACAAGACAATAAGGCGCAGGGGATGGTTGAATTTCCTTAAATTGCATAAAATAGCCCCAACTTTATTGAAATTTGCAGCTGAGTCCTAGCCCTATGTTGAGTGTTGACCTTCGTGCCACATTTTTGTCATTTTTCGAATATTTTTTATTTAATAATGAAAGGTTTAAATTCAAAAGAAAAAGAAATGGGGATGGAAATAAGTTTTTTGTGATTATTATTTTGCCTAGGCCATTGATGTAGATAACTCGGATGAGTGAATAATTTTGGTTGCCTTTTATAAAGGGAAAGTATGCCATTTCCCATTTTGCCAAAATAAAATTTCATTTTGGTGGGTATAACATTTACTATGAACAGTGGAATTCAACCTTTGTAGGTTTGCCAATGATCTCTACGAGTTGTAAGAAATCATCCACCTTATTTCAGAATTGCATAAGTTGTTTCAAAATCAATACCAAAAGAGTCGCCTAATATTTGAGCTATTTTCGATTCTAAAGTCGTCATTGCTATTTTCATATAAAATCAGCCGATTGGAGGCCTTAGACTTTGCCGCATCAAAGATGCAATAATCGATTCTCTCAAGAAGCCACAATTCCCACGAACAAGTATATTAATGACGAGAAAGACATCACTAATACTTGCTATTCTAACTCAAGCCTGACTGAAGAAGAGTTACATTCCATCACTGCTCAGGCTTGGCCTGGGAGGCTGGGCTAGGCTCGAGACATTGGTGAGTCTACGGCCAAGCAGCACTTTTGAGTAATACTTTCCTGTGCCCCCCGCCCCCCTTATGTTTCCGTGCGTTAGCCTCCCTCTCCCTCTTTTGTAAGAGATATTTTTTTCATATTAAAATTCAATATTATTTTTTTCCTATTTTTTTTAATGTTAACTATTAATATCATTAGATAAATAAGCAAGACTCATACAAAAAAAAAAAAAAATAGTAGTAAACAAAGAGATGAAGAAACATAAGAATACAAGTAGTACTCTCTATTTCTGTATATGATTTGCCTTAACTTCTAAACACAATATAAACCTCAACCTCAAAAGATCATGTACCACCGACTGTCTAAGATTATAACTAAACCATACAAAACATTTCCAAATACATCCACTACACATTATTTGTTGCCCAAGCCAAACTTCTCAAATAATCACTCCATAAACCATTCCCTTTTTGCGATCAACTCCCGAGCAAGGGAACCTACAATGAAATGACACCCAAATGAACAAAAAAAAGAAAAGCATGGAGACATACAGGAGGTTGACAACTGATGCAAATAAAAATTGTAGTTTATTTATTTTTAATTTTTAATTAAGGATTGGAAGAGATAAGTTAAGAGCCTGCGTGATTTGTTTTGGGAATGTTTATCTTTTTAGTTTAGAAAATGATATATAGATAAAGTAAATATCTTTTTGTTTAGAAAATAATAAGTAGTAGTTATCGTTTACTCTTAAAAAGGCTAATGTGGAAGTTAGAAAGAGAGAAAATAAGAAAAAGTATGTAGAAGAGAAAGAGATAGAGAATTATCTTGGATGGGTTTTTTTCTTCAAAATTCTATTTAAAAGGGGATGGCTCTTTATTGTAAATCAAAGATCGAAATTGATTAAAATTTGGTCTTGTGGAAAGATCATTTTTGGGATGGATTCTTTCTCAGACCCTGAAAGAGGGTGTAATATCTCACACTTGTTTTTTTGCTTTTTTTTTTTTAATTTTTCTCCCTACATCTTGTGAGAAGGTATAATCTCTCACCCTTTGTTTAATTTTAATTATAATTATTATTTTTCTCCCTACATCAGTTGGTATCAAAGAAGACATAGTAGAGCATATTAGCAAAGTAGTAGAATAATGTCTACAAAATCTATTTTATAGATTGCAAGTGGAACAAGAAAAATAAGAATATGAAGAAGTAGATCTCAATACAAAAGACGAGGCCGATAACTCCAATGTGCAAGAAATTTTGAAAATCAATTATGAAAAAGAATATATGTGTAATGCAATATTTGAAATCCAACTAAGTGAATCTGAAGGAGAAATAAAAATTGAGCCCGATATCATTATGTTATACTTCAAGATAAGCACGAAGCATTCGATGAATCGACTTGATGAAGAAATTAAAGAAAAAGTGTCGAGGCACATGGTGGAAGTACTACACCAACTTTCGAGAAGGACTTTAAAATATTTAAGTTCTATAAGCTTGAGGCTTCGAGGCTTCTCCCAATCTGAGGAGAATGATGCACATAAAAATTGAAGATTTTTTTTTATAAAAAATTAAGGATAGGAAGAGATAAATTGAAAGGGACTGAGATGGGTGCGTGATTTTTTCTCCTTACATCAACAACACATGACCAGCAACCAAAAGCTAGGGTCTACCTACGATCTAAAAGATTAGTCAAAAGAGGAGTGAAAAGAAAGACGAGAAGGGAGGGATAGTGAAGTGAAAGTGCAATAGTGAAATAATAAGGAATAAGGAAAGACGAGATGGTGGAAGCTAAACTATGACAATTCCCTAAAGTAATAGTATTTGACACATAAAGATTTTCAAGTACTTAAAAGGACAATATGAAAAAACCACGATAGCGCTCACAACTCCCACTGACGGGCCGGGCAGGGCCGGGCCGGGCCAGGCAGGCCCCCCATATCAGCGTTAAACCAAGTAACCCGATATAAGGGTCGTTGAAGCCTTACAAACAAAACCCAGAGACTTGGCTTGAGAAAATACTAAACCCCAAACATTGAAGAGAGTCCCATTTTAAGCATTAACCTATTTGGGGCAAAAGATAATTGAGAGAAGGGGAAAATCACCCAAAGAGGCTGATGGAGATGGATGAGAAAGGGGATGGGAGATAATCAGTGTTTTTTTTTTTTTTTTTGCTACTATAAAGAAAGTTCAATGTTGTAGCCCTATCAAAAGAAGTAAGGAAAAGTATATAACGAGACTATTTACTTTTGGTATAAAGTGGTTACAATTAATCTTTATCGATGGATGTGAAATTGGGTGGCTGCATTTATTCCATTGATCAAGCTCAAACTTCAAAAGAATTTTTCTCCAATTTTGTGACACACCCAAGCCATCAAATTTCACGTAGGATGGTTGTAAGTAATTGTAATTACATTATATTAAAAGTAAATGGTGTCATTGTATATAATCTCAAAAAGTAAAGCCGCACATCTTAACTCCTCGAAAATTGCAATTCAAATAAAAAAACCTTTATTGAACATTATAGTTGTGAAAAAAAAATGATTTCAAGCTTTAAAAATAGTGTATATTATAACAAATTATATAGATTGTCCATTTTACCATAAGAACAAGTATCTATAGATCCATAAGATCTATACTATTTTTTAAGTTTTAATTTCATTACCGAAAGTGCTTTCCAGACGAAGATTTGAGTTGAGGCTCTATTTTGTTTTCATAAAAACCTCATCCAAACTATAACTAGAAAAAGGGCAAGCTTTCTATGCTTCCCCTTATCCAACTCTTCATGTTGAATGGAGGGCTAAGATTGCCCCAATCACAATGTCACGTCTCTACACTATTTTATTTTTAATTTTTTTCTATAAACTATCTTGACACAAAATTTTGGACGTCCAATCCTCTATTAAACTCATACTATCGAAAAATATAAAAAAAATATTTCCAATAAAATAAAATGATCAAGATACCCTTAAAATTTCAAGAGGTATTTTGGTCATTATATTTTATCGAAAAATTATTTTTAATTTTTTTATAGGTGCGCTCCAATGAGAAGATGACACGTAGCAAATTTTATATTCATACAATTTGTATAAAAAAAAAACTAAAAATAAAATACTTTAATACGTCAAGTCTAAGATCAAGTGGTGAGCGGCTCTCTTGATCAAAATTGGACAGCTAGATGGTAAAGGAAGCATAGATCTTCTATACTGTAGAGGAAGTATAGAAACCTTTCTCAACGGAAAATGGATAGCTAAAAAAAAACAAAAAAAGAGAAAGAAAAATAGCATAAATAGAGATGGGGAAGGGGAAGGGAGAGGGCAATACTGGTTAGAGAGAGAGAGGGGATATTGGAAAGACAGAAAGATGAGGGAGAACATGGCAGTGGGTAGAGAGAGAGAAAAGGGGTCTAGTAGAGAGAAGATTTTAGAAGAAAAAGGAGGAAAGGAAAGAGGAGACCCCACAAAGAGAAAGGCAAAACAGGTCGAGACACTCTTAAAATCCAATACCATATCTCTCTCTTAATTCTTATTCATGTTCTCTTAATTCTATCTCTCTCTTAATTATTATTTCTTATTCATGTTCTCTTATGCATGTTTTGAAATACAAAAGGCGCCCAATTCTCACCAAAACCCTCTCTCACTAAAACAAGAAGTTATTTCTTTCTCTAGAAAATATATGTTTCTTTATTTGGTAGTAATTGAGGGTTAGAATCAATCATGTTTGAAACCAAGTATTGTAGTCTTCAACAGGAAAATAAAGGCCAAACCAAATTCTTTTTAAAAAATTGCATCTCTTTCTAATGGAGATAAAAGAAGCATCTTTGACATTTTAAAATAGACCAGATATTGAAGGCTTCCTAAGTAAGAACATGTGGTTTCAATCTATTATTAACAATTTAACACAAAAGAATTTGACACCAAATTCTCGTTTTAAAATTAAAATAACCATGTCTGCTCCAGTATTCCCCTCTCTCTCTCTCTACCAGTCTAGTTCTCTCTCTTTATCAGTGATTAAGAAAACATCGGGTTGGCACGGAATCGCTTAGTTCGACAGGCGAAATCGATCACCTCATTCTGGTTTTACGTATATAAAAAAAAACGATCGAGTCTAGAAGGAAATCGACAATTTTGTACAATAAAACTGTGATTTTATGTGCAAAATGGTGATTCGAACCAGTTTTTTGCCAGTTCACTATTTTTTACACGTTTTTTCGCCGGTTCACTGTTGTTTCAGCACAATACGATGATGATATAGATTGCCAATTCACTTATTTGAACATGTTTTTTGAGCGTCCGATCCGGGTCGCCCATCTATTTTTGAAATCATTGCCCTCTATTATTTTTGTTTCATTATTCCAATTAATTATAAGATTTTTCTTCGACAACTTTAATGACCGAAAAGCTAAATATGTATTACAAGTAGGTCCAATCCTCAGCATCATAATATGGGCAGTAACCAACGGTCAGGATCGGGAGCTGCCCTTCCCTATAGGTAGATCTTGACTGTTCATCTTGCATCGAGTGAGGGGTATATTGGTCATTTCTCCCGACTCGTGCCTTTTACGGGAAGTAAAAGAATTTTGGAAAGGGAGCAAGTGCATTTAGGACTTATGGTGGGACCCACATATATCTAGAATAAAGTTACCCAGATGGACGGTCCAGGTTCTATCCAGCGATCATGTTTGTGGATTATCGGCCACACGATGCAAACTCTAGGACTGTTTCGGGCTTGTATGGATCGACACATCAAACAAAGCACTCTCTTTGCTCTCTTGTTTTCAGAGAGAGAGAGAGAGAGTAGCATTCTCTCTTGTTTTAGAGAGAGAAAGGAGCAAAAGCGTGTTTTTAGTAGAGAGAGAGAGAGTAGCATTCTCTCTTGTTTTAGAGAGACGAGGAAAAGCGTGTTTTTTTTAGCTTCTTTCTTTTTCCATTCCATGCTTTTGTGTCTTTCTCTTTCAACTTTTTTTTTTTTCTTTTTTTTTTAAAAAAAATCCTTTGAGAGCTCGAAAGGCCATCACTAAGGGATGAGAATGCATAAAAGCAAAAGCTATTAGAAATTTGACAACGATTCTATAGTGGCTTTATAGAAAACTTAGCACATAAGAGAGAGAGGTCCTAATGCCACCTTATGGACCCAAAACAATAATACTAGTTAGAGAGAGAGAGCTGTACAACAACCAACTAGAGAGAGAGAGCTACAATACTGTTTACGCTCAAATTTGTGCCGATCTCAAAGAGAGATCAACTCAAGTATCATGCAGAACGAGTAAAATTTATGAAACAGTAGAGAGAGTGAGGCCACTCAAAAGAGAAAGAATCACTAATTCCAATAACCTTTTTCACAAGAAAGTAATCGGTAGGACTTCCTCATTTCTTTGTATTTCAAGTGAATCATAAAAAAATAGATTTAGAGCCCTAAAGTGTACATCTTGAATGTCATCCAACCATCTAATTTTAGTGGACACTGGAACGGTCACTTGCATCATTTTGAAATCTCCAAATCCATCTTTCTAGGACAAAAAAAATATTTGGGGGAATTTAGAAGGGCTTTTAGATCTTCAATCCAACAAATAATGGATTTTAAGTGGGGGCTTGTGCTAACTCTACTCGGTCACAAAATCCCAACCAATAAATAGTTTGTCATCATCATCCGAGTCTTATCCAAACTATTTGAGACCAGCTAAACAAATCATATTATGTCATCCCACTGTAGCACTTCAACTAAATAAAACATAAAATAAAATAAAAAAAACTCTCCAACGAGAATTACCAAACCCCAACTTATTTGTGTGTGTGTTTATGTGTGAGAGAGAGAGAATAAGTTTCCTGTATTTCCTAATCATATAATATAGATTTTGAATACGCAACCACTGAGTTGAAATTACGGTGGTAGCACCCCTACACCTTAATCACCACGTTATGGTTTTCCACTGACACTACCCCACTAATATATAAACAAAAACAAAAAACTAACTCCTAACCTAACAAACTTTCCTACTTTATATTTTTAAGTTTGAAGTATGTCCTTTGATTGAATTTAGTCCAATCCAGAGTCCATTTATCTTTAGAATTCATGGTATGTCTCTGTTTTGGTCTTTGTAAACCTAGTCATAGAACATTTTAAACTATAGTGACCCCATACTTGTCACCATATTTTAAGAAGACTATGCATGTGTTTTAGTTTTGAAAATAACAATAATTCCGGGTCATGAAGGCATTAAATGCTATTGAAATAGTCCAACCCAAATTATCTAAGGAATGGGCTCTAGGCTGAGGTGGTCAAGGCGGTGGTTGCTGTACATTGACGGCCACATTCCATTCCTACCATGTCCTAAGTAAAACATTTGAAAGAGGGTGATGTCTATAAGGTACCCACCTTATTAAAAGGGCATTTAATAGAATGAGGGTGATGTTAATAAAGCGCACCCTTATACTATACAAGTAAAGCGCACCTCTAAATTACGCTAGATGTAGTTCAAATGTCAGATCCTAAGAAATATATAGTACAAATCAAGCAAATCTATAAATTATTTAAGATTTTAAAAATAGATAACTTATTACAAAATGTATTATTTTGAGAACTTGAATTTTTTTCCTTTATATATCAAAACACCTCCATGTCGAGAATATCAATTAAATTGTTTTTCCAACTTTGGAAAACTGGATTTTTTAGGTGCACTTTGCTTCTATATATAAACTTTTGTCAAAAAACGGAAGTCAGAGAAACTTAATTTAAGAGTTTTTGACGTTTTCTAAGCCTCCTTACTACTCGAAGGTCCAAATCGAAAAGGAAAGATCCATAAGAATAGACAAGAGTGGAAGAATTACGCTAAGAATTGAGGTTGCTGAACATTTACTGCATCAGTGCTCCCGCTTTGGCTAAGTGGTAGACATATCAGTTTGGATGAGTGAGATCGAGATTTTGAACAGTCGAAATTCATCTCAAGAAAGTCCAAATAAATGAATCTAGCTCTTTCTATTTATTTTTATTTATTTTTTAATTATTGGTAAATTCCAACTTTCCAGCCAACACAGTTTTCTTGTTACTTCAAACCCCTTGCTAAAGTGCACTGAGACAATTATAAGAAACCCCAGTTTAAGAATATAATGGTTGAAGAAGATTCATGATTTTTATTGAAATAAAAGCACCATCTAATCCTTATCTCTGCATTTGGGAGATTCAGTTTACTGTATTGGGTTGCATCATTCCAAATTTTCCTCGCACCTGCATATTGATTTTTGGTTCTTAGGTTTCCTTTGGACCTCATGGTAGTCCTATCAAAGCATTATCCGCTTTTGCTCCCAAGAGAGCATATTGTCGATTTACTCCCTCGGGGAAAAGCCAATCTAGAAGTGTTTTTAGCATAACCAAATTTTGGGGACATAACCTTCTCAACCCATATGCCGAATTCAATAAACAAAAAATTAATTGCATTCCGTGTAGGCTTAAAAAAATAATGCCTAAAGGTTGTGTAGAAACCATCTAATTTTTGAAGTGTGCGTGAGATCTAAGAGTTAAGAAACTTTTCAAATGTTTTATTTTGAACATAATCATCTAGTGATTTTTGGTAGATTTCAAATTTTGGGACTAAAAAGATCTTTCAAGGTAATTCTTCTTCCAAGGGAGTAAGTGTATAGTATTGCTCCCACAGGAGTAAAATGTATGAGCTCTATTGTTATTAGCCTTCGTGGAGTCCTGAAAATAATTTTTTCTTTAATGGTCATAATCAAGTGGAACAATGTCCAATTTTTTTTGTGAGTGTTTGTGAATGTTAAAGCATATTCTTTTCCTATTATGTCAATCAAACATGACTTATTAGCAGCATTGTTCTAATACACAAAATTCTATCCCTTAACTTGTACAATCAAACATGATTTATTAGCGGTATTTTTATAATAAACAAAATTCTATTTCCTAACTTGCACATGTGGCTTGGCATGCCCGCATATCACCCATGATAGGCAAGTATGAGGCGTTTTAAAGAAAAGGCCACCCAAACTAGGCTTGTATTTTTTTTTGCATGACCCACTTTCATGGACTGCAGGGGATCAATTAGGGGTGGCAACGGCCCACGTTGGGTTTAGGTCGATCTTGACCCAAACTCGTCCCGACTAGGTCTAACTTGGACCTAGGCCCAACTTTGACCGGGGTTGGGTCCAACTCATTTGAACCAGGATTGGATCCACCCAGTCGGGTTGGGTCCAAGTCTAAAAATAAAAAATAAAAATTTATCTACTATAATGTTAATATTATTTAATTTATGAATAATGATCTTATGAGACCCTCCCACACCCATGTGTGTAGGACCTTAAAAGATCACCATTAAATTTGGCACAGATCTCTAAAAAAGTTATTAGGGACTTACTTTTCTAGATATCTATACCAAATTTAATAGTGATCCTTTGGAGTCCTACACATATAGGTGTGGAAGGGTCTTATAGGATCATTGCTATTAATTTATAGAGTTATAGATTTTATACTTGTATATGCTAGGTCATAGGTCAGTTTGGGTCGGGCTAACCTTGACTTGACTGGATAGGGTCCAAACCAGACTTGGACCAAACCTAACCTAGGTAAGGTTCAAGTCATTTGAACCCAGAGCTGACCCGCAAGATTCAACACCTAAACCTAGACCCGATTGGATGACCCAACCCGTTTGCCACCCCTAAGATTGATGGTCTCTCTCTCCATGCATTCACTCCTCCAATTAAATGAGCTCTCTCTCTCTCCGGACATCCTTTCATACCTCTCTCTGTCTCTCTCTGCCTCCACTATGTCTCTCTCTACCTCCACATCCTTTCATACCTCTCTCTGTCTCTCTCTCTGCCTCCACTATGTCTCTCTCTACCTCCACTATTATGTTAAAGAAAAAGTTTATATAAAGATGCTACCTTATAATGTAGAACTACGATGCCCCTAAAAAATCCATTAGAAAAGATAGTTTTAATATTGAAAAACCTTTTGCTTGATTATCTCGACATTGAGATGTATGACTATGAAAAATAAACAGAATTTAAGTTTAAAAAATAGTGCATTTTACAACATATTATCTACACCGTCCATTTTTCAAGATTTTAATATGTTTATAGATCTTTGATTTTAACTATTTTTAAATTTTAAAATTTTATAATTAAATATAAAAATAGATTTTAAGATAATCTTAAAAACATTTTACATCAAAATTATATACCAAGATAAAATTTGAAGATGCACCTTACCCCTACACCTACGGATGCATCCGTATGCAACCTGCACCCTTTGGTTAATATCTTACTTTTCTCCCTATTTTTCGACCATTCCTTTTCCCAGAAAAGGCAACGGTGGGTGAGGGGTAATATCGGTAAAACTCTTATGATATGATGCACGGAGAAACTATCCATCCCTCGATTCAAAATATTTTCAACATTCGTAATAAAATAAGGGAAAAGTTTGTATAGTGCCGAGCAATGATATAAAAAGCGGATCGGTGATCTGCATCAGGCATCTCAAAAATCGATCCGGATCGGTGAATCAGCGATATGGATAGAGAGTCGGCTGAATCGATCGGATTAAAGCTTCAAAAAAATCTAAAAAAATTATTAAAATTCATTATAAATGTTGTTTTTTGGGAACCCTATAAGAAATGATGGTACTACATTATTAACTTTCAGTTTTTTCATCAATTTGTGAATATTGAGATGCTCTTTCCCTGTATAAACTTAAGTATTAAATTTACATCACATAAAAAAAAAATCATAGCATTATCATGGATAAAATATATAACTATACATGGACTATAATAGAGAATAGACTAAATCAATGAAAGAATGACCATTAAAATCTTATTTTGGCGAAAAACCTTAATCCGCTAAAAAAACCCAAATTATTATAACATAACTAACTATAATCTAAAATTACTACAACCTAACTAATTATAATATTATATACTGAAATTATAATTATTAGTTTATATTTTATAATTATTTTATTAGATAAATAATAACAAATTAAAAATATTTTATAATATTATCTAATTTAAAATGTATTATTGACAATTGTAAGAAAAATAATACATTACATGATTTATAATGTAAAAATTAATAAATAAAATAAAAGATTTGGTTATCAATGTAAAAATTAATAAAATGCGTACAAATTTTGGAAAAAACACTTTAATTTATTATATGTGTTTAAAATTGCCTATTAATAACATATATTTACATTATGTTTTCATTTAATGATGTTTGAGAATTATCCCACATCGAAGAATAAGTATTCAAATATGCTATATAAATAACTATGTAATTGGAAGATTAATGCCAGTGCGAAAACACTAGGGCATCAGTGCACATGCACACGTGCATGTGCGTGTCACACGCGTGGCACGTGGGAGTGGTGTGTGTCCCGCGCGTGGCACATGTGGGAGTGGTGTGTGTCGCATGTGTGACACGTACGTGCATGTGCATGTCGCACGTATGACACATGTGGGAGTGGTGTGTATCCCATGTATGGGATAATGGGTGGGAGTGGTGTGTATCCCGCGTGTGGCACATGTGGGAGTAGTGACGCGTACGTGCATGTGCGTGTCGCACTTATGGCACATGTGGGAGTGGTGTGTGCCACATGTGTGGCACATGTGGGAGTGGTGTATCCATGTGTGACGCGTACGTGCATGTGCATGTCGCCCGTATGGCACATGTGGGAGTGGTGTGTATCCCATGTATGGCACATGGGTGGGAGTGGTATGTGGCACATGTAGTGCATGGCACATGTGGAAGTGGTGTGTGTCGCATGTGTGACGCGTACGTGCATGTGCATGTCGTACGTATGGCACATGTGGCCGTGGTGTGTATCCCATGTATGGCACATGGGTGGGAGTGGTATGTATCCCACATGTGGCACATGTAGGAGTGGTGACGTATACGTGCATGTGCTTGTCGCACGTAATCAACATGTGGGAGTGGCACATGTGAGAGTGGTGACACGTACGTCCATGTGCGTGTCGCACGTATGACACATGTGGGAGTGGTGTGTATCCCACGTGCGACACATGTGGGAGTGGTGTATATCCCACGTGTGACACATGTGGAAGTGGTGTGTGTGGTGTGTATCCCACATATGGCACATGTGGGAGTGGTGTGTATCCCATGTGTGGCACATGTGGGAGTGGTGTGTATCCCACGTGTGCTACATGTGGGAGTGGTGTGTCGCACATGTGGGAGTGGTGTGTGTCCCACGTGTGGCACATGTGGGAGTGTATATGGCTCGTGTCACACGTACACACGTGTGTGAGTGGTGTGTGTGGCACGCGTGATGCGTACACACGTGTGAAGGCTAGAACCGGGAGGGAACCGACAGTTCTGCTTTGGAACCGGGCGGTTCTTGATTTTGTGCTGAAACCGGCACGGCCTGTGCCGATTTCGGAGTCGAACCGAGCGAGTCCGATTCGACTCTACAATTTTTAAATCATTGGTGCTGAGGCTCTAAACAATTAAATTCGAGCTTACCTAAAAAATTTCACTAGACGAGGTTGTTTTGATGCCCAAATACCCTCAAACTGATCATCTCGGCATCAAGATACATGGACATGAGAAAACATAAATTTCAACTTTTGAAAATAGTGTATTTTGTATCGCATTTTTTTGTAGTCAATTTTCAAGATTTTTAAGTTTTTATAGATCTCCCGATCTATACTATTTTTTAAGTTTTAAAATTTATAAAATATATATATATATATTTTAAGGTTATCAAAAATATTTTTAATATCGAAACCATGTTTCTCGATACTATTTATAGGTAGGCTCTAATTTGATTGTTTAGAGCCCAGGCTCTATACAAACCGTACCCATGAAATAATATTATAAACATCTATAATAAAATAACATATAAAATACTATTTTAAACATCCAACTTTTTAATTGATTTTTAGCTTCCAACTTGAAAACAATGCCTGCATCTACAAATCAGTGAAGATTTTAATCATTGTAACGACTAATCAATCCTTTGGTGGATAATATCAAGGAGGCTACTTTGAACCATGGTTATCAAGGGGCCGTTTATAACACAATTTTTTAAAAATATATCAATTTTTTTTAGAAAAAAGTTTATATAAGGTTGCAACCTTAAAATGTAAAATTAAAAACGCACCTAAAAAATCTATCGAAAAAAGTTGTTTTAATGTTAAAAAACCCTCTAATTGATCATCTCGATTGAGATGTACAAATATGGAAAAAAAAGGAAAAAAGACTTTAAGTCCTAAAAATAATGCATCTTGCACCACATTATCTAGACCGTCCATCTTCAAGATTTTCGTGTGTTTATAAATCTACTTAATTTTAACCATTTTTGGAGTTTAAAATTTTATAATTAGATATGAAATTAGATTTTTAGATAATCCTAACAACTTTTTACACCAAAATTATATGTTATGATAAAATTTGGAAAAGTGCCTTAATTGGATTGTTTAAAGTTGCAACGTTACATAAACCACACCCTTTTTTTAACCGTTTAAATATGTGATATTTTTAAAATATGGGCAAAAAACACAACATATTCATAAAAATATTAAAAACACACTAATTGAATTTTTTTTAAAAAAATATTCTTAAATTTTTTTTCATATTTTTATTAAGAAACTATCCCGTACACATCATGATGTGTGGGTAGAAGGGTACACAAGAACATTTTTAATGGTTGAGATTTCACAAGGGCATATCAGCTTGTCCTTTCATATGAAGACTCACCTGATAACAGATGTTGACAACCAAATCCTATGGCCAAAAATTAGGCTCACATTTTTTTTTATTTAAATAAGATATTCATTTGAATTTTGCGGTGCAAATATATTTTTATAAATATAAATACCTAAACATAATTAAAAATATTTTTAAATAATTTTAAATAAAAAAGACTAAAATACACTTAAATTTATTTTGATAAATATTTCTCATTTCAAATATTTTTAAATAAAAAAGACTAAAATAAACTTAAATTTATTTTGATAAATATTTATCATTTCAAATATTTTTACTATTTTTATTCATTTCTACTAATAAAAAATAGAAGCCATAGCCCAAATTTCATATTAATATATTTTTTAATAAAAAATAAAATTCAATTTTAGCCTTTTGACGAGGCTAGTTCAACTTGAACCACCTTTTAAGCATCCACAATATTTGGACAAAATACCAACCCTTTTTTGTATATCCAAAAGCATATGATTGATCCAAAATTCATATATAATTAACTGTCTTTAATTATAAAATAATTGACCATAAGATTAATTATAACTTTGAATTTTGTAAATCCAAAATCAAGATAAATATAGGATTAATTATATATTTTAGACATAACTATATAAAATCTGTCATTGCAGGTCCCCAAGGATAAGAAAGGAGGGTTGTGTTAGGTTAATAGTTATAAGAAAAGTTTTGGTTTATCCCTATGGCTTTCATGAATCCCTACTTATAATAAATTAATAACAGTTAATTAATGGGAAAGTATACAATGAGACTATTTATCTTTCATACAAAGTAGTCAATTAATATTGACCATTGAATGTGAAATTGAATGACTACATTTATTATATTAACCAAGCTCAAAGTTAGAAAAAAAAATATTTCGAACTTTATGACAAGCCTAAACTATCAGATTTCATATCAGATAGTTATAAGTAATTGCGACATCCTTATACCAAACATAAATTACCTCATTGTATTCAATCCCTAATTAATGGGGTACAAACATAATTTTCTCTTAGAAATTGGGTGAATTACTAACATCAATGTGCCAACCTAGATCCCAACTTTAAATAAATAATTTGAAGGAATTGAAGCTGTTTATTTTAGAAAATATAAATAGGGACATGCAACAAGGATATGGAGGCTACAAAAGTTCAAAATGGGAACACGAATAAATAAATCTAAGTTGGTCATTTCTGTCGGTTAGCGAAGCCAATGTTTAAAAATTAGAAGTCAGATTGAAATATAAAAGAGAATCACCCGAGACTACAAATTTGCCAGAGTCCCGTTAAGGATGGCAATTGGGTAGGGTCAATCTGCCAACCCCACCCAATTAGGATAAACAAATCACTTAGACCTAACCAAGGTCCTGGTCCATTTTATCAAGTGCCTGGGTAGGGTCTAGGTCGGGGTTGACAGGGAATCGACCCAGCCTGACCCACCCACTGCCGCCCCCAAGTCCCATTGGTGAATCAGTTTCACTGTAATGAATTTGGACAATGCTCCAATTCAGGACCGTCCAAAATCAGATGCCTGCCTAGGTTCAAGCAATCTAAGGCCCTTCTGAGTTGGATCGGTCGATTTTCAATCCTATATGACACTCAAAATATTCATGATTATATATTTATTGTGTAAATTATCATACTCTCACACACCCTCTCGCTCTCAGCTGCAACAATTTAGCAATTGAAGTCAAAAGAAATATCCACACTTCAACAAATTAGAAGCCCCAATTATGGTCAAAAGAAAGCACCCGAAGTCCACAATTGAATAGTGAACAAATGCACAAGGGGGCACGATCCATAAATTAAAGAGTGGACTGATTTATAAAACACTAGTTGGATTCAGCTTATGCACTCCAACCTATACATGGTATAAAATTGAGATTACATAAATAAATAACAACACAAAAGGGGATCATTATATAACATATTTGCATTCTCATGGTTGGAAAAGCTAGATGCTGACTTACGGTGTTTGCTTGCCTGTTTTCACTGTATTGCTGTAAAATAATTAACTCAGCAGGCATTTTTTGGACCTTGAATCACAAACTATTTTTTCGTCTACTATCAATATATGCTTGGACGGAAGGTTCTCTACCCAGGTAGCCCAACAAAATTTCCTTGGCATCCTTGGCACCTCCTAGAGCCAATATCTGCAAAAAGAAAGCGAGAGGTTGGGATTTTTTTTTTTGAGGTGAGATTTTTTCCCTTTTTCGGGGGGGAAGGAATACAGATACGGATTGTCATCACAATAACACAAAAGTTTTTTATATAGTCCAGGGGTCCCCACCATACAAGGAGAAGAACATTGAGTAACTACATTTATATTTTAGCCTGGAAAATATAGTCAAAGGTGTCTCCACCCTACAAGGAGAACATCGAGTAACTACTAAAATGTGGAAACAAAAAGCAATCCACAAAAACAAGAAAGAAGAAACAAACACAAAAAAAAAAGACAACCAACCACAACACAAAGATATACGTGGTTCGGCAACATACCTATCTATTTCTTCAGAATACAAGACATCAATCCTCAACATAAAAGCAAGATGGAGTTTTGTGATTTCAACTGTCATAGCATAGGCCAGGCCCCATGAACTCATAAAGTGTACGAATAATACTCAAGTAATACTCAAAATGGGAAAATAGAGTGTAGGAAATGAGAGGATCATTATGCATTCCAGGCTGGAGATCTAGATGTATGCGCTTTATGAATGACCATTGTCTCCAACTCTACAATCCATTCTAGAATGAAGCACCAGCTACCAACAGCCTTTGATCCCAAGAGAAACATTTGGAGTTGTATTCGCACTCCAAAGAAAAAAAAATGACCAAACCCCCGAGTACTCTGCAGTAATCCTTATGAAGTACCAATGACATAAACTTCAAGAGAGTGAAGATGTTCTCACAATACTAAGTAGTACTTTCATGTACACAGAGATGCATAATATCTTCAAGATCCGATGCTCTTTGGGCACCATAAAGCAACAAAGGTGAAAGACTTCAACATGACCAAAATAAATATATATACGAACATAACTGAGGATAGAAAGGCAATTTGTGATTTCATTGCAATGCAAGCATTAAAACACATAATCTACAGATGAAATGAAAACAGAAACTGTAGATGAAATGAGACCAACAGGCTAAAAGAATATGTAGACAGAAAACAGTAGGACGAAGACTCAACAGATATGAAAGCTTGAGCGCATGGTTTACCTTGTTTCTGAACTGCAGGCCCTCATATTGATTTAAAAGATCATCTTCAAACTTCGAAGAAAATATGTCGGAAGCAATGACCTACAAGAGGCATAAGAAAATATTAGCTAATCATGCTTTGCATTAGGTAACAAGAGAGCATGTGACTTTATATTGTACAAGAGGACATGACAATAGTACGATGATACCTCACTCCATAGGTGACTGTAGCAAGTCGCATCATAACCAACAACAAGACGTGGAAAACATGAGGCTGGGTTCATTTCTCCTAACAAGGGGATTCCTAGCAACACCTATAAATTCAGATAATTTTAAATTCCAAATTCGTACAACAGAGTAAAATTGCACAAGTTTCATCGAGACCCAAAACAATGTTTACCTTCGGATGGAGATGCTTGAGAAGCTCTGTCATGTCAACATTCTCATTGGAGTGTATAATCTGATCAAAAAGGCCTGCAAGCAAGTAAAAAGTGCACTTCTCATACCCAATGTATTAAGTTCCTCATCATTGAGATACAATTTGTCAGAGCCACAATTCATGCATATGAAAAGCCAAACCAATAAATTACTAACAAAGAAGAATTTCTTGCTTCACTTTAAGTCCAAAGAATGAATGCCTTTTTCTTTTTAGGGCTCTACACATCTCATCCACAAGTGGCTTCGTGATATCCTGAAAATTTGCAGTCCAACTCAATAAATAAAATGGCTGGCCATTGGTCTTCTCATACTCAAAAGGTTAAAATCATTTTATAAATGAACATCGTGAAATATACAACACTGTGCAATAATAAATTTAATGGGTGCTGCTTGTAGTATTGAACAGCACAACTTCATGTTAACTTAAAAATACAAATGGCCCCACATAGAATTAACAATAAGATTACATTGCTACTGCAAATGAATGAATTGTTAGTGCAAATGAATGCATGAACAATTGCTTGGCCAATAAGAAACATGGTTTCAAATCAGTTATCTTTTAATAATGCAACTTAGAACATAGGAAACCCAAGGACGAAGAGGTTAGGATGAGGGATATAGTTCCATGAAGCCTGCAAAACCTTAAGAAGCCTTATGCACTGACACCAACAATTCACTAAAAGATCACACTTTTAGTTGCAGTTTCTCTTTGGTTTGTTTGACAAGTGGTCTCCATCCTCACCCAAAAAAAAAAAAAAATTAGCCCGAGGGGAAGTGAAGGCTCTTGTTTCTTTAAAATTTGTCGCTATAAGACACACCTTAAATCAAGGAACTCAGGTGCTTTCACAAAAACCTCACCAAATTCAAGTACTAATAAAACAAAATGAGCTGTTAACCTAAATATAGAACCGTGGTCCTCAATTGACATTTTTCTCGTATTGAATTTTTCATAGACTTCCACCAAATGCTGACGTCATGGGAGAAATTTGATACCTTCGTATCATCATCAACATTAGAGCTTCTTCCCAAACTATTTGGGGTCGGCTATTTGATACCTTCGTATAGTAACCGCAAAAAGGAGTGAAATCAACTCATGTGATTAAGATCATATATATAATACAAACTCATGTGATTAAGATCATATATATAATATTTCTATATGGTGCAAAAATAGTTAGTGCAAATTTACATTTGATGGTACAATGATTATATAAAGGAAAAAGTTTATATAAGGTTGACACCTTAAAATGTACAATTAAGGTGCACTGTCTAAAGTCCATCGAAAAATGTTGCTTTGGTATTGGAAAAGTATCTAATTGATCATCTCAACATCTAGATGTATAGATACATAGAAAAAAAGATATTTCAAGTCCTAAAAATACATCTTGCAACACTTTGGACCAATGGTTTAAAAAACGGATCGGTGACCGGGATTGGGCTTCCAAAAAACCGATCCGGATCGACGAATCGGCGATCCGGATCGGGAATCGGGTGAATCGGTCAGAATAAAGCTT
>NW_006499848.1:685119-710208 GCF_000471905.2 Amborella trichopoda
CAAAACAAATTACGATCATGGATTACAAAACAATACGATCAAGTATTACAAAAAAATCAATCATGGATTACAAAAAAAAAAAAAAAAAAAAAATAACCCTACGGACTCGCCGATTCACTGTTCGGACTCGCCGATTCCGTACAGTTAATCGGCGATTCACTGTACAGAATCGTCCGGTTCTCTCTAGAACCTGACAATTTTCGATTTTTTAGGCGATCCGGTCCCCTTTTCACGATTTCCGAGTCGAACTGGGCGAGTCTGGTTCGACTCGACGTTTTTTAAAACACTGCTCTGGACTGCCCATTTTCAAGATTTTCATGTACTTATAGATCTGCTTCATTTGAACTATTTTTAGAGCTTAAAATTTTATAATAAGAGAAAATCATAGATTCTCTCATCATCATAATAATTTTTTACACCAAAATTGCATCTCATGACAAAGTTCGGAGGTGCACCTTAATTTGAATGTTTAAGGTTGAAACCTTACGCAAACCACAACCTTAATATCATCATCGTCAAAGTCTTTTCCCAACTAATTAGGATCGGCTATAGGAATCCTGGTCTATGAGTTCTCATATCTTTTCTCACTACTTCCAACCGTGTCCTTGTGGGCCTACCCCTTGCCCTTTATGAACCTTCCAAACGTACCTCCTAACAAGTATTGTATACGGTTTGCGCCACACATGGCTAGCCCACCTAAGTCTATTCTCTCTTATCTTATCGCCTATTGGTGCCATACTTAAATTTTTTCAAATGTATTCATTTTGAATTCTATCCCTTTTTGTCTTGCCACTCATCCATCTCAACATCCTCATCTCCACTATACTCATTCTATGGATATTTTATTTTTTGACCACTCAACATTCTAGCCCATAGAGCAAAGCAAGTCTCACAACTGTCCTACAGAACTTTCCTTCAACTTCATTGGTATGCGGCGATCACATAAAATTCCAGTTACACATCTTCACTTCACCCACCCAACTCTAATTCTATGTGCGACATCTTCCCTAATCTCTTCATTTTCCTCGATTTTTGGTATTTCTTGACCATCAATCTTAACTACTTCCTTGTCTCTACTCTTATTATTACTAAACTTGCATTCCATACACCCTGTCATATTTCGCTTAATTTTAAAACCTTTAGATTCTAGAGCATCTCTCCAAAATACTAACTTTGTGTTGATGTCGTTTTGGGCCTCTTCGATCAAAACCATTTCAGCAGCGAACAACACGCACCACGATACCTCATCTTGTAGCTGCCTAGTTAAGTCATCCATAAATAAGACAAAGAGGTATGGGCTAAATGTTGACCCCTAATGTAGACCTATTGTCACTGAAAACTCACTCGTCTCTCCACTAGTTGTTCATACACTAATTAGCACTCCATCGTACACATCTCTCACCAAGTCAATGTAGTGTCTAGAGACTCATTTCTTTTCTAATACCTACCAAATCAAATCTTGAGGTACTCTATCATAAGCTTACTATAGATCAGTAAAGACTATATGGAGGTCTTTTCCTTTTGCCGTAAACTTCTTAATCAATTGCCTAAGTGGGAAAAAAGCCTCCGTTGTTGACCTTCCTCGTATAAAACTGAATTGATTTCATGATACACTCATTTCAAGCCTTAGTCATTGCTCAATCACTCTCCCAGAGCTTCATAGTGTAGCTCATAAGTTAGATCCCTATAGTTCACATAATTTTATATGTCTCATTTGTTCTTGTAAATAAGTAGACAATACTTTTCCTCTATTTGTCTGGTCTATCTTTTTTCTCAACACCTTGTTGAACAGCTTGATCAGCCAATCATTCCCAATTTTCCCTGTGCACTTCCAAACCTCTATCGAGACACCATCTGGTCTTAAAGCCTTTCCTATCTTCATATTTTTCGAAGCTTCTTTCACTTCTAATATCTTAATTTTACAAATATATATATGACCCTTGCCCTCATTAATGTCAACGTTCCTTCTACTGCTATGTTTCCATTGTGTTCGTCATTTAATAATTTTTTAAAACAAATTCTCCAACTTTTGTTGACTTTTTCATCCTTCACCAAAACCCTTTGATCCTCACTCTTAATGCATTTTTTCATATGCCATAAGTTTAGCGTTACTATTTTTTAGCGTTTTTCTTAGCATTTTTATTTTCTTCTACATTTTGATCATTTTTTTAGCTTTTTCATCTTTCTATTTAGTTTCCTATAGACAAGCTATGTTTACTCATCATCGTCTCATTTGTATCCACTAACTCCATACTCTTACTTGTAAGCGTTACTACATTCCAAAAGTTGTAATCTCTTTTGCAATAGTTGGTTGATCTTGGATGAACTTTATTACTTATGCCTACTTTTTGAGTTCTTCCAATCATAGACTTGTCTCTCACACAAAAAGGGAAAAAAATCTCACACTTATGAGATATTAATCTTGGATTTACTATTCACCTGGTATTTTCAAGAAGTTAGATCAACTAGAACCGAACTCGAGTCCCAAATCTGGTATGGGAATTTCAATTTGGAGTGTTTTAGGAAACTGTCACAAAGATTGAAGGCATTCATAAGCACAATGCACAAAGTGGAGGACCGGCTTTGAAATATTGAATAAATTCAACCTTTTTTAACTTTAATTAATAAAATTCATTAATTTTTTATTAATTCAATTTTAAGTTCATATTATTTTACATGTTCTATATATTTTTATTTTTTGGGATTTTTCTATAATTTCTTAGTTTTCATTTTTTTCCCAAAACTTCAAAAACTTTTTAGGCTTTAAGTCAAACTAGAGCGAGTTGCCTTGGACTTGCCTCCAGGCCAATTTCCACTCCCAAGTTGCTTTTTCAAACAATGGTTGCAAGTTGCAACTGTTAAAAGCTTAGTCATGTTGTGAACAAAATTTGCAACAACAAAGATAAAATAAAAATGTTCTCCCAATTACATTTCCAGCTGTGATGAAGAGACCAAAAACAAAAAATTCTCTAAGCCATCCTCCGAAAAACATCAAGAGAAAGAAGATAGGGGAGACAATTTTACCTGGTGATAACCGGATATCATTTTCAAACAAATGCTCTCGTAACACCTAAAAAAAAGTATTTTTTTTCCTGTAAGAAACAACATCAAAATGAATTTCCTTTTACATCGTACTTGTAAATGAGACGACTAACCATTTCTCCAGTAACAATCCAGGAACTTCTATAAAATCTGCTTCAACCCGGAGCCCAGAAAATTTTGCAAATGATGCACGGTTGCAAATATGATGTACCTGGAATTCCAGTCATGAAACATCAACATGTTACTCATCATAATTTGCCAAGGTCTATAAGGCCTTCAGGTTATTTAAACAAGATACAAACATGTCTACTAAGAATATGTTCTCACATAAATGATGAGGAGAAAAATTCTGGTCCACCTATTAGGACAAAAATATGCCCTATCCCATTTCCACCATCCATTCATTTGGTCACTGGAAATGGTTAACAATAAAAATTAAACTGACCAGGTAGTCCCCAAAATTAAAGTATGGCAATATCATTTTCCATCAAGCTTTTTACCTCATTGACTATCTGAGTTATGGCAAAGCTGTTTCGATCAATAACCCAACTAGTTTGCCATAGATATCCATAAGTTCTGGCCAAAATAGGCAGAAAATGGGACGCGAGGAGACTGTTTCTGTCATCCTACAAGAGGATCATAATATAAGGGAATGATAGCGTTCCCCCCACCTCAAAATCTGATTTTGAGGTGGGGGGAATCTGATTTTGAGGTGGAGGGAGACCAAAAAAAAGTTCCAAATTATTCTATTTTAGAATTGAAAAACAGCTTTGTGAAAAACAACAGGAAAAAATAAAAAGAAAAACAACTTGGAGCTCCAAAACTGCTCCAAATCCACCCTCACCCTAAAGTTACACCCAATTCAATGGAAAGTTGATATTGGGGACTAGGAAATTTTCAAGAGCTCCATGTCAAATCAAATTTGGAAGCAACAGATTTTGAGGGTTTGGAAATTTTGAGGTCTCCCCAGCACCTCAAGTTTTTGGAGCTCTGGAGGGACCACGCTATCATTCCCCAGAATATAAACTACACAATATCATTCCCCAAGAATATAAACTACACTTTGAAAAATAAAAGGTAAAATCTAGTTTCAATGCTCAAATATATTGGATATAACTGTGTCCACCAAAGCTGATTCAACTCAAACATTTTCTTCTTTTATACGGCTCAACTGTTGCATCTAGTATCACAGACTGCAGCTGCTTCACTAGGAAAATAATTGGTTTTTCCCCATAGACTCTATTAAGCATGATATTAATCCTTGATCACTTGAAGAATTGATAGGGAAGCTAGGGATGTCATCCATGGGAAACACTCTTGATTCTTCAACACATTAGGCAGTCAATTTACAGGATTCAAGTATATATAACTAGGATACTATAGCAGATGTCAGTCATACACAAAAGTATGCAGTCATGAAATTCCTTGATTATTCAACACAAGCTGGATTCAATATTCACATTGGACACAAATGAAATGTTATAGAAGTTTGTGTTAGAGTGGAGACAAGACCCCATAGAGGGAGATGAACAGGTCAAAGTGACCAATGTGACAGTTTTGAAAGGATCAGAGTTGTTGGTAAGGCATATGATAACATTCTCAGCTTGGCAGTGGGAATAAGTGTACAATCTACTCCCACAATATTATGCTATACACACCAATTTTTCATGGGTTAAGTCAATAACTTTTGTAGGGGTTATGCAGGACAAGATTTATTAGGTTTAACCTGATAGAATGGCGATGCAACACCGTTGAATTGTCTGCCCATGGCTGGAATGATTAGCAAGCATCATGTTAATGCAGCAGCCAAAGGACAGGAATGATAAACCCATAAGTTTGAGAAGCAAAGTTCACAAGTTCAATCATTTATTCCATGGCATGCCCCGTAAACTCAACAACTACATCATTACTACTATGATACACAAAAAGTCACAGGCCTACAGCACTGCCAAGGGAATATTTGGCATAAAAATTCGTGCACATCTCTATGCCTATGCATGAATGAGATAAGTTGAGATGGTAAAGTAAGAGTCGACCTATCTCAATGGATCACCAACTTAAGGTCAAGCTGCAGTGAGAAAATTATGGTTACCGACTCATAACGGTGAAAGAAATAACTGACGTGCATCTTTTACCAAGAAGCTATCAAAAAAATAAAATCAGCAGAATTTCCAAGAGGGGCATCCGGACATTTGGGTGATGTGAAATTGTGCCATTCATATGCAGTGTTGCCACAGTTGTTAGCTTATAACCACAACTTCAGAGGTATGACAAAGTCCTAGGATTGTCGCAGCAGTGGTTTTCCCAAATGTATGAGATATATAGCTATAAAAAATTCTGCTGCAACAAATTCTGATGATGGATTATTTGGCTTCCAAGGATCACAAACTTTGTGATTGAGTTTATAGTTACAGCATGTTCATGGAGAAGTTCACTTATTTGTGTCCAAGGAAAACAAGCGATTGGACATATATATCAATATCAAAATATAAAAAAACAAATTAGGGCATGGTGTACTCGGGCATCACACGGGCCGGGTGCTCTTACAGTTAAAAACAGTTCATGCATGCCTTTAGTATATGCAAAAATGAGAGGCCACTTAAAGGAAACAAAAAAAAAAAAAGAAGGCAATTTGGGGGAAGTTCGAGTGAGAATAAGGAGAGGGAAATGTGATAGAGAGAGAGAAGAGAAGGTTCTGGGGTAAGAAAACTAGACATCAGCGAGGAGGTAGGAGGAGGAAAACTGCTGAATTGAGAAGTCAACAAAGCATTTAGGAAGACACATTCTGGAGATACTATTATCTAGGAGCTAGACAACAATATCAATGCTAGAAAACAATGGGAACATGGGAAAGTGTCCACCATACTACAAAAGAACAAAGTGATGGAAAATCATAATAAATTACAAACATGGAATGAATGAGAATTCCACACCTTCAAAGCATCTTAGAAAGAGACATACATACCACATGACTGAACTCGTGAAAAAAATTCACCACTTGAGAGAATCTCAAAAGTGCTTTTTTATTACCAACTTGCTTGGGAAATTGAGCAATAATTAAGGCAATTGGTATCTGCAAATGGAGAAAAAATTTGGAGTAGAAAAGTATCATCAGAATACTTATATGCAAAAGTGATTACATAGTGTTCTACACAGCTACAAGTACTGCCACAAACACAAGCTATGAAACATTATGTTTGCCCAGATTGAAGGAAATGGGAAAATAATTCTCCAGTAAAATGACAGAAGCATAAAACAACTGAGAATGTACACAAAAAAATTGATTCGTTGTTAGATCACGGCAACATATCGTAGAACTATAATGCAAAACACAGAAACTTAATTTGGTCTAATGCAAGTACAAAAATAAGGGCACAAGGGATAAGAAGTATATTTCTTAGTTCTCTCTGCTCCACTATGGCCGTGCATCATCACTAAAAAGTAATGAACTCAAGAATCTGCAGTTGATGTCATTGAACCTCGAATAATATCAAGGTGAACCCATTGAAGCACCGTCTTCCAAGAAAAAGCAATATTTTCTCCTAGTACAAAAAATATAGAAGTTGCGACAGATGTCTAAACAACACAACCTTTCTTTTGAAAACGTGGAGTCACACATGGGGTAACCAGAGGGAAAGTGAGAACCACAGTAACCCCAGCAGTCAGGTATCATAATCCAAACATAACTAATATACACTAGTCAATCCTTATGGCGCACTCCATATAAACTCAATCAGTTAGTACCATTATTGCAATAGGTAAATGAGTTGAATAACACATTAACTCATATAGATGCAGAGAACTATCATGTTATTATGCATAGAATACAAGAATTTTTTTCATCAATGAAACCTAAAAATGACCCAAAATTGAGAACATAGTGGACAAATAACGTGAACAAAATAGCTTTGAAGACCAGGACATCCAAAAAACAATGACGTATAAGTCAAGTTTGCTTATGACAAAGAGAGAGAGAGCAAAAACATGAATCATAGAAACACAAACAAACAAAAGAAAACCAAAAAATAGAGAAAGACATGAATGCTGATGATATTCTTGTTTCTTTTTTTTTATTTCTCTAGATCTTAGATATTTCTGAAATGAAATGCTTCCAGGCATAGTACAAAAACTTGGCAGGCCAACCTAAGACTCAGTCAGGCAACTGTTCAGTCAATTACCCGGTCAGCTCTCAAGTAAACCCCAGCTTGCTTAAGTTTGGCCTTGAGCCTGTCAATGCGACCGACCCAGTACTGTGGACACAAGACACTATCTAACGCAGCCAGGTCAAACGAATCTCTCTTATGTTCAGAAATAATTTGGATATTTGTGAGAACTTCAATATTTGTAAAACCAAGAATGTGACTTTTAGACACAACCTTAAGGGAGACCTGGCAACTGGTACACCTTATGTTGACAAAATTTAATGTTTGAGCGCTTAGAGGTTGCCATGAAATCTTGACCTTTGTTTTATTTTTTTGATTTTCTTTGTAATTTTATTTTAGTAAAACAATCTTTGTTGGATGTTGATGATTAAAAAAATTGCAAGGAATAAAATTTCATTTGATTGTGAAGAATATTTTACTTCATAAATGCATAATCGCACGAAGTTAGAAACATTTCCTTAAAAGAGGAAATAAAATCCCTTGGTCTGGTGTATCAATCTCAAAACCCTCAAACCGCAAAGCTAAAAACCTTTTTAGAGGTCATTCAAAACATTACAAATGAAAATCATAAACGGATATTAAGTGTGAAGGGGTATGCATATTCCAACTTGAGTTTATGAGAATTTCGGTATCAGGTTTTACTGTGCAATATAAATAATGACTTTGTTACTTTTTATTTTCTTCAAAATTTCAATTTTTGAATTATTTTATATCTTATAAAAATAATTAAAAATCCTCTACCCAACCCAATAAATAATGAATGTAGTTTCTATAAAGCCCAAGCTTTATGAAACAAAGCAAAGTCTCATCTCAAATCTTCGTCCAAAAAGCACTTTGGGCATGGGCATCGGAAATCTTCTTGTTGGCTCTAAAACTAATTTCTAACACCGATTATGAAATTCGAAGCTCAAAAAAAATGGTAAAGATCTTGCGGATCCATGAACACTTATTTTTAAAGCCAAATAGACGGTCTAGATAATGTGTTACCATATACACTATTTTTAGGGCTTCAAATCCTTTGTTTTTTTCCAACCATAATGGTCAAGGGCGAGATGATTGATTTGAAATTTTATGATGCAAGAACAGCAATTTTTGGTGACTTTTGAGGCGAGGCTTTACTTATTTTGATAGGGCTGCAGCCCTATCAAAACATTTTCCATAGAAAACCGAGGTAGAGTTCAAGTCCGGATATTTGAGCTATGCCTCATAAGAGTAGCACGCAGAAATGACATAGGACTCGAAAAGCAGGTTTCTCTTTGATTTGATTCCATGTGTATTTGAAAATGGCAGGTTCATTGTTGTTAGCATGAGCAAAAGTCACATGAGATTTAGGAACAAAACTACCCATGAAAAGCAACATATAGTACAACCCCCAAAATCGTTTGAACTAACCTCAATATAAATAAAGAAAGAAAGAAATAAATAAATAAATAAATATAGATATATATATATATATAACACACAAAGCATACATGCTTTAACAATCTTTGCTACACAAAAGTAAAAGGCATCATTTTGCAAAGGGTGAGGTTTGTATAAGGTGCCCACCTTATACTGTGCAAGTAAGGTGCACCTCTAAATTTTCTCGAAGATGTAGTTCCACTGTTGGAAACTTTACGAGGGGTTGAAAATCCATGTTCAACCCTAATTAGAAAATATAAAATTCCAAAAATAATGTAGAACGCACAAATCTATAAATACTTGAAAATCTTGAAAATAAACAGTCTAGATAACTTGTTACAAAATGTAACAGTTTAGGACTTGAAATTCTTTTTCTTCTATACATCCATATATCTTGAGGTTGAGATGATCAATCCGAAGGTTTTCCAACTTTGGAACACGTTTTTCTACTGGATTTTTGAGGTAACCTTACTTCTATAGTATAAGGTTGCAACCCTATACAAACTTTTTCCGTTTATAAAAGTATCACAAGGAGAGATCATGATCCATATTGATGCTCGATGTCAATTTTTCTTTTTTTTTTGGGAGGGAATGTTAAGCCTTAACAAGTGACATGTTCAACCAGTTAAGATACCAATAACTTGGAATTTGCAACATAACTGGTCAGAGCAACCAGTCAAAGTAGTCACTCTTTTGGGAATTGTCTGAAACTCGTGGCAAAGAAGACGCTAATCATGAAAATTCATACAGGGTCACCATAAAATATTACATCTTACAAGAAAATGACACTTCCTATCACATGGAAGGATGGGATGTCAAAGGACCGTACCCACCAAAGACTCCCCACACTACCAACAATCCTGCCGTCCACAATCGACATAGGAGGCTTTCCATTTGGAGATTCCCTTTCCCAGACTCACCTACACATTTGATTCACTCCTATTAAGATCCCTTGTGAATATAGCCATCTAGGTTGACAAGCCTCTTAGTAGCAAATTTGCTTTTTCTAAGTCCACCTTCATCATTGTTTTGCATTAAGCCTTCTGGTTTGTCAATGAGTCATGCACACTAGAGATTTGACAACACCAAACAGTTCCTATCATTACCAAAAGTCAAACCCCTTTCCAGCAATATGCCAGTAAACCAAACTTCATCATTTGACACACTTATTCACTAATTGCTAGTCACATCAACACCATTCATTTTATTCCAAATGTCTTTAACACAATAGAACCCATAGCTTGCAGAGGTAGTGGGAATGGGCAAATTTTAAATATGAATGACAATGAAATTATGGCTAGAATCGCCCTTAGGCCTTAGCTATACCAAAATCACTAGTAAATGCCTACAGTAGAGTCAAGATGCAAAAGTACAAAATACGAAAGCACAAAAAAAAACAAAAGTTTAATGTATGTGCAAGTTTGCACCTTTCACCTCAACTTTTGAAATCGAATACTAACAAGAGATACAAATCACAATAATTTTGGAATTTCCCACACTAGAAATAGATTTTGTAACATATTTCCAAGCAAAATGAAGGCTAGAAAGGAAATCGACACTAACCTGACGTGTGCCATTCAGGGATAGGCATCCATTTTGAAGAGACAAAACACAAGTGCGACCATATTTTCCTTCCCTGATATATTACAAAGTTACATTCAGGATAATGAATTGTAGGTCAAATAACCAAATCTCCAAAAGAAAAGATATAGATGGGGCAACTACTACAGTTTCTTTTTTGGTGGTAGCTCAGTAGGAGGAATTGAACTTGAGATGTAGCATTTCTAATGTCAACTGCTAACTACTCAAGCCCAAACCCGATACCTGGAGTATAAAATTGAAACATTTAATGTTGAACACCGGAGACCTGGAGTACAAGTCAAGGTAGAAATAACCCATATGCTTGTTGGAACTCATATCTAACACAGAAAGCAAGCGAACATCATCGTGCCAAACCTCCGCCTCTTGAACTTCCTCGAATCTTAGACCTGCAAATGCAACAAAATGCCCAGTTACAAAACACAAATATTATGGACAGAATAGATAGATTATTAAATAATAAAATCTATTAAAAGGAAACCACTGCCGGGATTAAGCTAAATTTGGGTCTCATAACAACATTCTCATTCATAAAGTAATAAAAAAGCTTCTACCACTAATCAACTTGTAAAATCATATTCACCAAACAGATCTTGGAATATTTTGAATATCCCTGATATAACCAAGTTGACAGGAAAGTATTGCTGAACATCTCCATAGTCAATTTCGAATTCTTTCTCTTCTGCTTTCCTCGTGTAGTACAACATATCTTCAAGTCCAAAAGGAGATTCCCCTTCTTCTTTCTTCTGAAGGCCCCAGAAAGTCCGAAATTAAACTTCCAGTCAGAATATTACTCAATCATAATATCACTTCATGAAAAGATTCACAAACCTTTAGTGAATTAAGCATTGTAAGTTCTTTATTCGCCATCTCAGTCAGATTCACAGAGATATTCTCCAGGAATTCATAGACCTGGAAAGAGAAAACACAACTTCCCATTCACAATAATAACCATAAGAAAATTAGGATTTCACGAGGCAAGAACAACAAATAATGTCAAAAACTAGGTAACCAATTGTATAACCAGAGAGAAAGATAAATCTCAAGATGGAACTACAAGCTAACTAAACTTTATTATAGCAGTACTAATAACTGATATGCATAAACTAGATTCTGGATTCTTATATGAAGCTTGCCTTATCTCTTTTCTTCCCCTTAACAAAAACTTATAGTTGGTATAGGTCTGGAGTGTTTCTGACATTGGTATGGTACCATAAAGAAGAGTCCAGGGACATTGTGGAGTTGAATTGACTCTAAAGGAGTAGAGGTTCGCCTTTCAAGTTAATCGGTTTGTACAATTCTTTCTACAATAACAGAGCACCTCATGAAGTGAAAGCCTCTCAATAAGCACAGCCCCCAACAACCGACATTCAACTTTGACTGACACAAGCCAATTATCCCTTCTGTTTACTGACACAAGCCAAGTTCCCATTATGATTGGTATTCCACTCACAAGTCTGTCGCTTACGGGGCAACAAGGAGTAAATTCCAACACAAGACATGATGCCCTATCACTCCCATAAACAAGCCTCTCACTCCATGAGCCTCATGCCTCAACATGGTTGCAGTACTCCTTATTTCATTTACACAAAAAAAATGTGTAGAAGACAATAGAGAAAAGGCATAAATATTAACTGTTCAATATAATAAGAAATGAATAGAAGAAACCTTTGTTGATGTCCTTGCCATTCTAGTTTCAAGGGCATATTCAGCATAGTTGGAATATCCAAGTAAACGAGCTATTTTATTTCGCGTTTGAACCTGAAAGAAAAGGAGAAGTGATAAATTGTCACCCGACATTTATATCTAACTCAATCAACAATAACAGATATAGAAACAGATAACTAAGTATTCAATACAAAGAAAACAAGGGCCCAATTACTGAAGTAGTACTACTAATGCAAAATGAGTTAAGTGCAAGGAATTGCTGGAGGACACTGGACTTCGCATGTATTAGCCATCAATACACATTAACAGTCCTAGCTGTCACACCACTTCCCAATCTATTTAATGAATTCATGCAAAGAAAAGGTGCTGTGCCTTTCTCCCTTTGTATAGCAGGGGAGCAGTAAATGTTTATCTTCCTGTTACTAGAACTTCATTGAAAAAGCTCGAATGTCATTTAATATTTGCTTTTGTTTCCTATGCTTCCAATTATACAAGAGCAAGGTACAACCTAGTGTCCCAATACTGTATATTGGATTACTATTATCATGTAAATCTAACTTCAATCAACATATGCAAGGGTTAAGAGTCAACGTGCGTTTTTTTTCTCTTCTGGGGTTAAGTGGTCATTAGGTTAGCAATGGAAATTGAACTTTGATTTAGGTGTTCTGGCCTTCCAGGACTCAACTCTCATTTCATGAGAGTAGCTCTTCATATAATGAATCTATAGTTTCTGCCTAGTTTGCAATAAAGACAATGTAAATTTTTTACACGAATGTGGCAGAAAGTTACAAAGGAAGCTGAGTGTCAGTTTCCTTATGCCTACGTGGTTATCTATCAGATTACAGCTATAACCAGTATGAGAGAAACAATTTCTCAGTTCTCTCAAAAAGATGCAGGAATGTTGTATGGAGGAGCAACTATATTCTTGTCATTTATCAAACAAAACAGCACCAATGAGAAACTTACAAGTTTTTCTAGAATTTGCATATTCTCCTCCCCGCATTTCTTCCCACGAGCAATTGCCACCGTTCTTCTTGTAGCTCCTACCTTCACCAAAGCAGAAAATTCAAAACTATAGACTATAATAAGACTATCATCTAATATAGAAAGAATAAGTCATCTAACTAAATAATATCCCAAAATCTCATCTGAGCATGCCAACCCAAGCCCCCCAACGCATACACAGATGCATGCACATGAGCACGCATGTGCATACCCACACAAAGAAATATACATTTTGAAAAAGATTTGGTCCTCCCAGGGGCTCACAGTTACAGAGACTGCCCTACATAATTTTTTAGGCCTCTGATACAATAGCTTGTGCACAAAGTCTGTTCCCACACTCTCTTGCGTCCCATGAACAAGATCATAAAAACTTTTTGGTAGAAACCCCAAAGAAATGGTTTTTTTCGATGACAGAAAATATAGTGAATAGTGGTCAAACATTCTGAGTGGTCTAAAATGATGGTAGACCGTGGCCTAGGGTAATTTGTTTGACCTAAATCTTGTGGATTGCCACACCGCCACCATATGAACATTTTAAGAAAAAGCTGAATTAGAGTTATTGTCCAAGAAATCGACAGTCCGTGTTCGTGGGTGCTAGGATGAGTAGGCTTACCCCCAATATTTGGGTTCCAAAGGGTCCCCTAGTTATGGTTTCTAGTGGTCCACCCATAGGCAGACCAAATCTTTATATATCTATATCCACACACCCACGCGCACACATATACACCCCTACACACACAGATTCCTTAATCCATCATGATTCAAGCGATGTCTTTATCTGTCGAAGCATCGGTGGGGTTGATGTTATCCCAGGTTCAAGGATTAGTTATCTATGATATTTCATAATACAATTTGGTAGTGGGACCAGCTTTGCTCTATGGGGCGAAATGTTGGGCAGTAAAAAAACAGCGTACCCATAGAATGAGTGTAGCAGAGATGAGGATGTTGAGACGGATGAGTGGCAAGACAAGAAGGTATATAATTCGAAATGAATACATTCAGAAAATTTTAGGTGTGACACCAATAGGCGATAAGATGAGAGAGAGTAGACTTAAGAGGGCTGGCCATGTGTGGCATAGACCCAGTACAGAACATGTTCGGAAGTACGAGTTAGTTCAAATGGGTAGGCCCAAAATGACATGGTTGGAAGTAGAGAGAAAAGATATGGGGACCTATGGCCTCACTGAGTGTGTGGCCCTTAATAGAGCAGAATGGCAGACCATGATTCGTGTAGCTGACCCCAATTAGTTGGGAAAAGGCTCTGACGATGATGGTGACAATTCGGCAATGGCTTTAATGGGTTAAAAGAACGTTTTTAAGACCAGACTAGAGTTGTTGGAAGCAAGAGCATTTTAGGAATCTGAAGCTTCAAATAATGAGAGGCTAGAATCTTCCTATGCTAGCAAGCGTCGTCCTTACAATGCACACTCAAGAATTGAGACTCCCACCTTTTGGGAATTGGGCTCCCAAACAGTTGGAATTACGCAAGTAATTATCAAGGAATGAGTTTCACAAGGCAAAAGGTTCGAGGTTCTCGAGTATCCTTAACCAAGAATCCCTTAGTTTAGACTTGTTGTATTGAGTATGCTCAGCCAGGATTCCCCTAGTATAAGAATTGAAGTCCTCGATTGCCCTAAACAAGGGTTCCCCTGGTATTGGAATCCATGTAATGAGTGTCCTCACTCATGGCTCCCCGCAAGTATTTGAATCACTGTCATCAAGTGCCCCTAACTAGATGAGGCTTATTGGAGTTTCTAAATTGGATAAGGAAAGAAAATTTATTTGATTTTGTCATTAATGGATTTTTAAGAAATGAGACATTTATTTTGGATTATGGACCTTAGAAAATGATGTTAAGTAGAGTTTCTAAACACCTATCCTCATTGAACAGAGAAGTTACAATTAATAACAAAATTTAAAGAACAAATATTGCAGATGATGCTTACAAAATTCCAAGTATTCCATAATTTTTTGCAATTATTTTACCACTAGGGAATAATGAAGTTTACCTTGTTTAAAATAATGTTTAAAAAAATTCCAAGCATTTCATAATATTTTTGCAATCATTCTACCACTAAGAAATAATAAAGTTTATTGTTTACGTTGAACCCGAACTTGTTAAAAGTGTTAGTATAGTCCACTAGGCAATTCATGCTTGGATTCCAAATAACTAAGATCGATATTTCCAAAAAGCAGAAGCAAGATTCCATATTGATCAATCATGGTTTGGTGCACCCATGAACCCTACGTTTTGATGCATGGAATTCGGATTCCAAATAACTTGGTTCAAGATTCCTAAAAGGTAGAAGCGAGATTCCTAAATTTAAAGAGCCGAATTCTATGAAGATTCGTTGATCAAAATGCTAAAGTGTGATTCTGAAGCAAGATCCCCACCTGAGGTGGAAGATCCCTGTAACTACAAACCGGATTGGTCATCAAACCCATGAGGGCACCAACCCAGTCCAAACTAGACAGACTAGCCAGTTCACTTGTCAGAGTGGTCTAGAAAATATTTACAAAAAAAAAAAAAGAATAACTGGTCCAAACTGGTCGCATCTGCCAGTTCATTTGGTCCAAACAAGTCCAACCAGCCGGTTCCTTGTTACGGTGCGAGTATAAACTGGCCGTCATCATCTATGTCAAAGAAAGACAAGTATTTTGGATCAAATCTTTCACTCTTGGAAAACTTCATGAGGTCCAAGTTCACATGGAATATTTTTCATTTGTAAATATGTTTATGCAGAGATATAAAACATGATTTACGTTTTATTAAAGAATCGTGACTAAATCAATAATTACCAAAAAAGAGCTACAATACATTGTTCAATAACAAGTATACGAAAACCACAAAAAAGAAATAGAATAAGACATATGCAAATGCTAACCAAAGTATCTAGAGATCCATACTTTACAATATTCCAAAACCGGTAATGTATGATGACTTTTAAGAGTGACCTTTAGTCTCCCATCATCTGCTTTGCTTAGGCCCTACAAACAATGAGATAAGTTCCACAACTGAATATCAACTAGATATTCTTTTCCAATGAGCTACATGAACAGGACTATCACATGCTACAATAGATCACACAGGGAATTAGTCAATGAAACAATCTCAAGTCCCAACATCATGCAGAAAGCTATGACGGGGGAAATGAAATAAAACCACAAAATAAAATGACACCATCTTTTCTTTTCTTTTTTGATAAAAGTTAACATTTGTACTGCTATAAAGAGTTGGAGTACATATTGGTTGAAATCCGAGAGTCCCCACTAGACGGGGCTCTCAGTAAAAAATATGTCAGTCACCCCAATACAAATGATATAAAAACAAACTCCTTTGCTCCAATAAGTCCTTCAGTGAGAGGCATGAGATAACATTTTAAAACTTTTACCAACTTATTGGAGAAACAATGCAACACCTTGAAAGTCACATTATAATCCAAAAAGTTTCAGTATAAAGATAAAAGAGAAAATGGACTTATTCCAAAAGTTATTTAATGTCATCAAATATGTGAACAACATTACAGACAAAGATGCCTTAACGTTACGATTAGGTAATTCAAGTCTATCAATTGAAGCATATTAACAATTTCCAATTGTATCAATTGATGAGTATCATTCGCCAAGGTATTAGTCATCCAAAACAAGACAAGAAGAACCCAGGACCCCAAGATCGGCTGAAAGATCCAACATGATGACAAGCATCCTTAAACATAATCACCATTTTTTGTACTTGTGAAGGGCATATAAGGTAACTCAGCTTCAAGAAATAATTAAAAAAAGTAAGCAGCACTCCCAAATCTTTTTTGAAAGGGTACTTCAATTTGGAAAGGAAATATAAAGTAACTCAAAAATTAAAAAATAAAAGGAAATTTATCAAACTACACCTATGATTTGAACTATTTAACATCTTACCGCTACTTCTTCATCTAATTTCAAATTACGCATCAATTTTTTGGTCAAATTTCAAATTACCCATCAAATGACACAACAAAATGGGTTTTGAAAGTTATTAAGATACACCTAGAGTGAACTGTTAAATAGTTCAAATGTTAGGTGTATATTGATAAATTTACCAAAAACAAATAGTAGAATAGTCATTTGAAAATCTAGGGAAACCTCATAACTGGTTGTTGAAAGAGGATAAGTTGCATTCCTTAGATTTGACTACTTAAATAGATTAATATAATCAATTTAGCACCCAATAAATCCCAAATATTTAAAAATATAAACTTACAGGGAACAGAGAACGCATAAATAAAATCTACGAGAGCTAAAAAGGAAATGCACAAATAGATGGTATTCCATATGGAATTGCCTAGGAATTGCGAAACGAGTGTCTACTGTAGGAGTCGGAATGCCATGCAAGTGTGCAAGGTTCCTGCAACCAAGATCATGGTTACAAATTGACGTGTTACAACCACTATAATGGTTGTCATAATGGTAAGTCCGGCAACCTGTTGCAATATATAACAGTGACAGATGAGAATTAAAAAGCATCAATTAGGCATTTACATGATGCCTGTCATTTTTTCAATTTCCTTGAATGAGAGGGAAAAATAAGTCATGGATGTTTCACTAATATTTAAAAAAATGATACCAATAAAAAATAACATAGTAATATTAAAAAAAACTAAACTAAAATATCTATAGAAATCATTCTAGTTTTTTTCTGTTATTTCCATCCTGCTATTTTCCCATTCTCAATTTTTTGTTTCTTGTTATAATGGTCAGTAACTTTAAGGGAGCAAGTGCTACAACCGTGACAACATCTACTGAACCTTGACTACATCAAAAAACTTAAAAGACTACATCAAAAAACTTAAAAGATTGATCTAAGGGGCTTGGGTCGTGGTGGCAGGACCCCACACCTTGATCGCCACGTTGTGGTTTCTAGTTCCACCACTAACACCATCCCACTAATACTTTCGAAACAGCTACTTCCTAATCTCTTTGAGAAAACGGGTAGGGGCCTATCTTCCCCACTGAATTACCCAAAAAAACAAAAACAAAACAAAAAAAAGAAAGCTTAAAAGATTGATCTAAGGGTCCAGATGACAAGTTGGCTTCTGAATTAAAAAACACACAAATCTAGAAACAATAGCCATAAAGGACAAATACCCCCAAACCTTCCATTCAATTGAAATTTCAATTTCTTGAAAAAGAAATAAGATTTATATTTATTTGAAGAAAAAAAAACACAAAGAGTGTGCTGGCATTCCACTCCCATCTATAAAGGTTTATTTTCTCTTAAACACAAGGGCCATCTTAGTAAGTAAGTCGCAAAATGAAACATCACACAAAAGAAGCTAATAGAAATGCTCTTCCAATCACTACTTCCAGTGGAGTTCCAAAAGTTGACCGAAATGAAGCTGAATGATACACTTGAGTTTCATATCATGAAAAGAATCATGTGAGAAGAATAACTAGACAATTGTCAGCATTCTTACTAAGACCGACATTGGATACATGACATTATTCATTAGATGCATGTGTATTGGAATTACAATTCATATTGGAATTTTCTTTCCAATATGAATTCAATGAAGCTGGTCTAAGACGGATGAGGACCTTAAACTTTCCCTTAACCCATCTCAAACCTGGGTCTAGGAAGTGCGTAGCATTAGGTAGGCAGCCAGCATAAAATTTTACCACATCTTATCATGAATCCTGAACCTATTAAAGAAGAATGGAGGAACAGGATTCATGTAGCCAACCCCAATTAATTAAAATATAGCTTGGATGATGATGATGATTTATTCAATGAAGCAGTCCATACTCTGCATCAATAAAGATGCATAAAACGGAACGACACTACAGAGAATAAAAACAAGGAAAACACTGACCTTAATAAACTCCAATGGCACCCCAACCAGCTCGGACTCTTTGAAAAAAAGGGAAGTGTTATCACTATTTAGATTTTCTATGTACCGTGCACTTAATTCATCTATTATTGTTCTCAGGCGCTCAAGTTCTTCCTTCTTGCCCAAACTAAGGTTCACACCATTCCGCTCGAAGTCCTTAATCTGTATAAAAGAATGATAAACAATTGCATCAAATCCTAGCCAGTTGATCCCTTCAAAGCAAGGAAAGCAACATCCAATACAACAAAAACTATGTTAACATTTCATTAAGAGTCTCACCAGTTACCAAATTTATTTTTCCTTGTCTTTTTTTTTTTTGCCTAAAAGTCAGCCTAATCTGACAAGCTGACTCAGACCTTGTCCCTGCCCAGTTCCACGGCCTTGTCTGAGTTTGAAAAAACTGGGCTGAACAACTGCCCAACATTGAGATGGGTATAAACAAGTGGCGTAAGGTAGAGAATTTCAAAGTGGAATTTGATGCAGTTTTTAGGCTTCTCAACAAACTAGGGTATACTCTAAAGGATCAAAATTTACCATGATCATAAAGGATAAAGATGCATTTGTAACAGCATTGAAAACCCAAATAAAACTTGTACTGGAGGAACAATGTCCCAATTATGGGAATGTAAGCAGCAAGGACATGCATTGCAATTACAATGGTTTCTGTAAGCTATAGGTCTCAATGAGGATATTTAAGGATGTCTTTGCGAAAATACGGCACAGGTGACGTCTTTTGCATCTCCTGCTAAGCAAGAACTCTCCCATACTATGCCAGTCAAAGGAAACAATCTACGCAAGAACTAACTGAGCTGGTACACCGTCCAAAGAATGTGAGGACACATCTACAAAATTAATTACGCAAAATGAGGTACGTTTAAGCACTGGAGCAGGAAAGGTTATGGAAGGTAATGGGTCAGCAACAGCGTCTAATTGCAGTTGCACTCCATACAATAAGAATAAAGTGGCATCGTGCATTGCATGACCGAACCAATCGAAAAGGGGGAAAAAGGAAATTACCAAATGGTGGAGTGTTGACCATCAACACAATGTCATGGATTTTGTGGGGTGAGAAAAAAAAAAAAGATTTTGACCCCTTCCCAAATGCACCATTAGCTCACGCAGAACCAATTTCTAAACATAATTTCAACAATAAAACAGTATGTAACTTAGTTCAAACAACATAACATTATTATAAGCTCTCCACATATATGGAAAATACATAAAAGTCTTACATTTGTAGTAAAAAGACAAAAATTGCAAACAAGGAAGAGTTAGTCCCGCATTACCAATCAAGTGCCATAAAACAGCTAACACTTAGTTATATTCTTACCATGCATTGAACATATCGCTTTGCTTCAGGGCTCATCCATTCACCTTTAGCAGCTAAAGCCTTAATAACACGGTATACATCCTCTCGCTGGCTGATAACCTTGCAATGAAAAAAGGTATTTTAGATCAAAATCACTCATCTGAAAAAAAAAAAAAAAGAAGAAGAAAGTCGTGAGACAAACCAAATCCATCAAACATGACTATATAATTGAAGGACCACATATGCCACGGAAAAGTATACCAAACACAGTCAACCATGTCGTGTACAACCATGGCTCACATTTGTGATATAATTCACAGAGAGAAACATCCTTAAGAGACTACGATGATAAAATAATGTGAACAGACGCCTTTAACTAGTACCAACAGAAATAGAACAAAAACTTCATCAGCCCATGACCAATGCAGACCCTTAATGATGACTACTCCAAATATGAGAACTTAAATTCAGATGCCAAATGGCCTCCAAGTAATTAATTAAAAAAGAAAAAATTGCGGAAAAGTAGCCCAAGTATACATGTCAGAAAGTGATTTTTCCGCCATTCCTTTAATATTCACTGAAAAAAAAAGAGAAGTTTGCAGCCTCCATGCATGGTAATGAAGTAATAAGCAATTACATGAACATAACCATATAAAGAGAAACAGAGGTTTAAAAAATATTTTAATGAAGGAAAGTCTCCAGATTGAGCTAAAAATGAGTATAGCAGATAATATGAAGAAGAGATAACAGTCTCGACCTGCACATCAGAAGATGCACATCAATTCTTCTCTCTGCTTCAGAACTAGCTTGGCGTAAATCATCTGAAGCAGATACCATTTTCTGGAAGGTACAGGATTGCACCAGAGGAAATTGTTCTGCTTCAAGTTCAGCTAATGGCGAGATCACATTCGCATAACTTACCTGCACAGGGCGCTAACGATAAGAAAGAACTGCTCTGAAATGCCAAACAGATTACATTTGCAACTTAGGTGTCATAGTTTCAAAAGATCATGTTGTAAAAGAGAGAACTACTACTTACATGAAACTTACGTAATATTTACCATAAACTAAACAAAGCAAGCATTATTTCAAGGGACCACATAATTTAAAACAAATGTTAACACACAAAACTCCAGTAATATCATGAAAATCATGAATATAATCCAGCATCTCAGTAACTTACTACTAACAATCAAACAAACAACCAATCGTTTTCATTTGACAAATAGCACACAGCAAATAGGCATACTGCTCAATTTCTCAGTGATTCATGTATGCAGTAGTTTCCTTTTTACCATGTCGAAAATTAATGTAGCTTATAACCCAGCCATTATAAAACAAACCACAAAGTAACTATAAAAACTATGAATTAGAAAAACAATCTAGTGTGGTAAAACTATAAAGTAAATCAAATTTTGCCACAAAAGAAAGATCACAGTTTATATATACACACACACATACACTTATATATTAGAAAATCAGTTCGGTTTATGCCGGTGAGGTGAAGGTATTTTCCGACTTAGGCAATTGACTAAGAAGTTTAAAAAGAAGAGAAAAGATCTCCATATGGTCTTTATTGATTTAGAGAAAACATATGTTAAGGTGCTTGGAGAGTTAACTTGGTGGGTGTTGGGAAAAAAAATAGGCTCTAGAAGATATATTGACATGGTGTGGATATGTACAAGGGAGCGTTAACTAGTGTGGGAACAATTACTGGACAAGTGAGTTTTCAGTGACAAAATGCCTTTATCAGGGATCAACGTCGAGCCAATATCTTGCTTTGGCTATGGACGAGCTAACTAGGTATCTACAGGATGAGGCACTGTGGTGTATGTTGTTTATAGATGACATAGCCCTGATTAATGAGACTAGAGACGGCATCAATGTAAAGTTACTTTCGAGGGATGCTCCAGAATCTAAAGGTTTTAATAGCAACTAGACTAAGACAAAATATATGAAATATAAGTTTAGTAACAATAGGAGTAGAAACGAGGAAGTAATTAAGATTGAAGCTAAGAAATACCTAAGAAAATTTCTTTTCCATATCTTGGATCGATAATACATGAGAATGGAGAGATTGAGGTGGACGAAGTGGATATGTACTTCTTGAAAGAAGGACACGTGTGATCTAGCCTGAGTATATAATTATTTTTTTTTTTTTTTTCAATTTCTTTTCTTTTCTTCATGGTCTAGATCACTCACAAGAAGTCATTTTACGATATAACAACTTCAAATAAAGTAAAAGAAAATAATACAATAGGATCTCAAGAACTTGAAGTCATTCAAAATCACACTTTTCATTAACAAAGAAAAGACATATCCTATGTTTGAGAATAACAAATATAATAAATAAATATGGATGAAACAAAAGAGGGTGTCAGAGATTACCTCAACCGGGCTTCTAACACCCCACACCGAGTTACCACCTTTCGATGGCACGGGATCTAATGGTAAACCTTCAATCTCAACCGGGAAAGCAAGTTTGGACAAGCCACCCCAATGGAACATGAACCCTTTTGATCACAAACACTGTGAATCCCCTTGGCAACCTAGTTTGAGAGATGCTTCTCTTTTCTACCACAACCTCATAGTCTAAACCCCAAAGAGAGATGAGAGATCATGAGAGACACCATGAGAGAGAATCATAAGATGAGAGAGAGTGGGGCGTGCCCCCCTTTTAGGACTTTCAAGAGAGAGAGAGATATATTCTAAGTGGGGCGTGCCCCCTTTGGTGGGTTAAGGGAGAGAGAGATGAAAACTATGTGTATGAGATAAGGTGTAGAAATTTGAGTAGGGATCAATCCATTTTTATAGTGCTTGAACAAGATTAGGGTTTCTTAAGGTTTTCTTCGGCTTGCCACTCATGTGCGATTAAATATGCACCATTGACCTTGGGTGACTTGTAGGGTGAAAGATATGAGCTCTTCATTCCATAGATGGATCATCAACATCCTATGAAAGGTGCTAGACCATTATCCCCCACTTCCTAAACCATTTCCCATCAATTAATTCAAAATAAAAAATTAATATATCATAATATTATCCTTTCTTATTTTATGCATAAGCTTTCTCATACATACCAAAATATTATTCAAAATTTCCTCAAAGCTCAAGCTTACTTAAAACAACACAAACTTATCTCTCAAGCTTTAGAGCTTGATCTCTACAACATAGTAGGTTTCTCTAGGTGGAGCGTGCCACCTATTTGGGCACATACAGGGGGTCCACCCAAGTTGCAATGGTGGGCCCAAAAGACCTATTGGGCCTCCCATTCAATTATGTTTTTTTATATTTTTGGAAATGCACAAAATGATTATTTTAATATTTAAATCATTATAAAATCAATATCTTTGTTTTTATAAATCTAAATTTGATAAATAAAATATCCAGAGATTCAAAAAAATTCAAATAACAACTCTAAAAAATCATATATTATTAAAATAAACAAAATTAAAAACTTTGATGGGAAAAGGATCCATATGGTCCAGGAATAAATATCCACTAGGGCACTCCATGTCCAACCGCGAACGACGAACCACACATGCTTTCTCAAACTGACCCAACGTTGCCCATGACCCACAGTCCATGCTAGGGGTCATTAGTAGGTCACCAAAGTCTAGCCAATAAGCAAGGGGTCATTAGTAGGTCACCCAAGTCTAGCCAATGAGCAAGGGGTCACAGTCCTAATATATGGATTTCAGGTCCCCCTGGAGACGAAACCCAAGGTCATCCTGACCTGATACAATCCATAGCTCGATGGTGCACAGGGGGTATCTCTCGCACATGCATACGCTTCACCCTGAAAAGTGGTACGCTTTCTCGAAAACAGCTATCGATATACATGTCGTGTGATGGTACAAATGAAGAGGCTTTGGCCACATTTTGAAGCCCTCCATCACACACAAGGGCTACACAGTCCCTCGACTCACTCATACAGGCATACCCCGACCTCATCAAGGGATAATCCATATAACCCTCATCGGTACAATTCTCAAAGCCCAGGTAATATGGGTTTTCTCCAACCAGACTGACCTAACACGTCAAGCACAGTCTACTATCAGCAAATACTGTTTGCTTGGTATGATCCACAAGGGACCACACTCCCACTGAGTTCATGTTCCACTATATATATTTCATTTTACAAGCACTCATAAGGCCTTTAATAGCCACACTCACCCAACACTTCTAGAGTCCTATGGGATCGTCGTATACCAATAAAACTGAAGGAAAAGTTCTATAGAATAAGACCAGTCATACATTTTGGGACAGAATGTTGTGCGGTCAAGAAACAACATATCCATGTAATGACTGTGGTTAAGATAAAGATGCTGAGATAGATGAGTAGCAAGACAAGAAAGGATAGAACTCGAAATTAATACATCTGAAGGAACCTAAGGGTAGCACCAATAGGCAATAAAATAAGGGAAAGTAGACTCAAGTGGTCTGACTAATGTACAACGCCAACCTAGAACAGTTCTGCTTCGGAGGGATAATTTGGTTCAAGTGGAAAGCTCTAAAAGGATAAAAAGAAGGCCCAAAAAGACAGGGATAGAAATAATGAGAAGAAATATAGTGACTTATGGTCTGACTAGGAATGGGCTTAAGGCTAGGTAGTCAGGGTGGTGGGTCACCACAACATGTCATCTTGAGTTTCATTCCTACACAGGTGGGGGGTCGCCACAACATGTCATCTTGAGTTTTATTTCTACACATGTGGGGACCCCATCCCCACTAACCTACCCAAAAAAGAAAAAAAGAAAAAACTTATGGTCTAACTGAGGGCACAGCTCTTGATAGAGGGGAATGGCATAACATGATTCACGTAGCCCACCCCAACTAGTTGGGATAAGGCTCAAATGACGATGTAGATAAATATACATATATATATATATATATATATATATATATATATACTACACACACACACACACACACACATAATAACTATACTACAGATCAGTGTAGTAGTATAATAAGTAAATAGTCGTCGTTACTTACTACGAACGAAACAAACCAACCAAACCAACAACTAACGTAC
>NW_006499848.1:710228-720285 GCF_000471905.2 Amborella trichopoda
GTAAGGGGAAGGTAGGACGATAACAACTAGATTACTACGTACGTACCCACCCCCAACCCTAACGTTAGGGTAGTAAGGACGTACAATAGACGAGTAGTAGATAATAATATATATATATATATATATATATATATATATATATATACACACACACACACACACACACATAAACTTGATTTACCAGAATCATGGAGTGTATTATAAGAAAATTATGCGCTTTTACTCAGGAAACAAACACCAAACCACAACTAAGCTACTGCAAAAATGAAATATACCATGGACAGTTAACTGTCACATCCTTCGTAACATTCAATATAAGAACGAGGTGAAGGGTTTCCCACACAGCAGAAACATTCCGCTCCAAAAGAATTGAATCCCATTAAGCACCACTTTTGCCTTTGTCAAAACCAGCTGCCCATGAGATCCACAGAATACCTTTGCAAGTCAAGTTTCCACTCCCCATTGGGGCAAGAACCTGAGGTTCCAGGCCTCAAACTAGAGAAGTCTCTGACCATCTCCAATTATACCTCTAAGACAACATTCATGAATACCATTGCATTAAAGAGCAAGCTCTTTTTCATTCCCCAAAATTGACTTTCACCTACCAACGATGAGATTCCGACTACAACAATTAAAATCCTAAAGATCCCATTCCGCATGACCCTATAGTTATGCCTCCAATTACCACTCTAATTAACATGACCCATGTCGGCTTGAAAGAGACCCTAAGAAGTCTCAAGACAGCAAAAGCATATCACCTATCAATCTATATGGCCCGTATCCCGTAGTTTAAGCTTTAGACTATATAGTCAAAAAAAAAAAAAGGTGACTTTCACCTACCGACAATGAGATTGTGACTACCACAACTAAAACTCGAAGGATCCCATTTCGCATGATACCACTCTAATTAAAATGACCATGTCAGCCTGAAAGAGCCCCTAAGCAGTCTCACAACAACAAAAGAATATCACCTATCAGTCTACATGGCCTGCATCCTGTAGTCTAAGCTTTAAACTACATAGTTAAAAAAAAAGGAAAAACACATCAATATACCCAAATCTCTTAAGCCCCTGCCAAGCTCTTCCTAAGGACCTTCGTTGAGTGCAAAAGCCCATCATGCACCGATGAGGCACCACATCCTCATAAAATAAGAGGTAGACTCAATTTTTATAAAAGCAAATCAATTATCTTTTAGAAGCAAATAAATTTTGACTAGGGAATACATAATTTGGGATATTCAAAAGAAGACAACCAAAGCACTCACAACACTTTAAGATATAGCACTTAATAGATTTTGGCAAGTACTTTGTCAAGAGGCACCGAAGCCACTGAGTCATGAACAAGTTTTGACTTGGCAATTATGCGATCAGCTAACTTGAGAATTTCAGAAGCAGAAAGGTTGACTTGAAGAATAAACCCGTGGAGACCTGCAATACCATAATGAGGCACAAAAGACGCATGTAAGCACATAAATGTGAAATTGTAAATCATATGACTTCATTGGTTTCAATGATGAAGAGCATCTATCTACAAAAATCCCAAAGTCATTCGTAGATATCTAAAATAGAAAGCATCTATCCTCCAAACAAGGGGCCGCATGAGAAGTGACCAGATTTTGGATGAAGCTAAAATTCCAGTGCATCAAACGGCGGTCCACCTCGGCACCCAGCCAGCGCTTCGTTGGAAGGGGGGGGGGGGCAAGGGCATAGGTGCCTCCCCTAGAACAAGGTGGGCACCTTGCACATTAGCTAAGGTGGCCCCCACCTCGCCAACCCATGGACCTAGGTTAGAAATTGCCCCTGGGCAATGGGGAAACATGCCTTTCCCACCTTCACCCCCAAGGGGGGCTGGCGTGGGAATTTCATACCTCCCTCAAAAGCTTTCTTACAGGAATTTTTGAGGAGAAAAAAAAAATTAGATTTTCGGAACTGTTTTGTGATTGAAAAATCCAAGAAATTTGAGAGATCTCCTCAAATCCAGTTTTTTTGGATAGGATTGTTTTCAACTGTCAAGAGAGATTACAAGAGGAACTTCGAGTGATTTAAAGCTCGATTTTTACCCAAAACACTGACGATGGAAGACCCGGCAGCAAAGGTTAGTCAAATTGTTCTATATTTGAAATCTGTCATTCTTCCAATGTCTTATTCAGGTCCTCGTAGGATTGGAGATCCAGAGAGGAAATATGGTTTTTCTCAAAAAAAAATGGTTGAAATAATGTACATTGCAATTATTATGATCAAGATACAAATTAGCTTTTTTTTTTTTTGGTGGGGGGTTGTGAAATAATAGATTCAAAAACACCTTAAAGGTAATAGGGAGCATCTTGCCCAAATTAAGAATGTTCTGCAAATATTAGAAAGGATATGCCAGAAAAAAGAACAAGGCAGCAAGGGAACCAAGCATCGCAAAGCGGAATAGGGCTGTAGTGACAGTCACAACCTTACCCTTAGCATTATGACGAAGTTCAGGAGAAGAGGGACACATTGCCAAGGGTCACAACTCACAAGATTTTCCATCTCCTTCCAAACTCAACGTAGCATAATGGATAAGAGAAAGCAATTGAAGTCTATGCTCCCCTCAAAGGATTGATCTAGAAGCAAGTTGTCCAATAACACTTAAGGGAAAAGGATATATGTCTAAACGATAATTTTTGTAAAAGTCTTTTTGGAATGGGAGCAATGTATGCATACAAGGTATTCTTAACCTTGATCCAAGTTTTGCACATAGGAGGTAGTAAGGTGAAGCCCACTTGTGGGCCTTATATACGACGTAATAGAAAGAGCAAGGCATTGGGAAATGATGAGAGCATGTACAGCCCAGTATGGGCGATGGTAGAGGAAAAGCGGTATAAGAAACTTTATTGGCCTTGCATGCAACTGGCTATCATTTGAACCTAAAATTCTCTCATGCAGAATTGGATGATGAGATGAATGGTAAATTATGGATAGTTCAACAAATGTCATGAGTCTCATTCCAGATAAGGATATCGAGGATAAGATATACAATGAAGAGTTGATCTTATACAAGTGTGCATTATGATCATTTGGGACAGCAATAAGACAAAGGATTAAATCCTTCTTTCAACTTGCATAGTTTCTTATGTTGTATAGTTTATGCTCCAATTTTATTAGTTACAACTTGCAAACTTATAAATTATAATTTTAAATTAAACAACGTAATTGCAAGCCAATGGTGGAGCCAAAATGAGAGTAGGGCCCCAACTAGCAAAAGATGGCCATCCACGTATTAAACTTGACATGCAGCTCATCTAGTTGTGAGCGCATTTGGAGTACATTTGAGATGGTAAGAGTCAATAATTGCAAAGATTATAATAATTCATATTATGAAGAATCACTAAATTTTAATTTACATTATACAATACTCAATGATTCCCAAAAAGGAAAAAAAGAAAATAACATAACAAATACATACATAAATAATCAATAAATTATAATTATAACTTATAAATGGAAAATTCATAAACTATGATTATAACTTCTAAATTATAGCTTTACAAGTTCATGCAACACATGATTTAATTATGAGTTTACCTAATTATATAACTCTATCCCACGATTACTCTAGTTCTAGTCTAGCTCATGCATTTTCTCACAAGAGTATACAAAGAAAAGGAAATAGGCTTGAGCAAAAGAACCTTAGTAATTTATCCATGACAAGAGGGATCCCATTGTTATGAAAAACTTATATGATGCCAGTATGTGGTTGGTTGATCCTAGAATAGAATTGTAGAAGAAGTCTTCAGTTTTGACCTAGGAAACGGTTGAGAGGGTTTCGAGACGACCTTCTGACCCTAGAAGGACCACTAGGTCGACTACTATGCCTGGTACACAGACAAGGAGGAGGAGGGGAAGGAAAATGAGGCTAATTCAGAAGACGCTACAGAGGGCCATTATATTATATTAAGGAGGGTGATGACTCTAATGATAATATCTTGGAATCAAATGGAGGTGTTGAGGTTAATGCCAATTACAAAGAAGATAAAGACTAAACATGACAATGCACTTAATGTCATTTTGTTTATTATTTCATTTATATCATTTTCTCTATATTATGGAATGTTGAGATGTTCTTAACTGCTGCTGTAGTTAAGTATTTCGAGTATGTGGTCTTGGACGTGGAGCCATGAACCACAATATTCAGCCATATGCCACTGAGTTATGGAACTTGGCCGTGCTATTTTCTTTTACTCCTTTTGGTTATTAATTTGTTGCATCTCATATTTACTGATTTAAACTTGTGAGATGCGATTCAACATTAACTTAGTTTCAAGTTTCAGAATCTTTTTTTTTTTCAAATTTGCAATGTTCAAGATTCATTTTAATCTTTTGATTCTACATTAAATGTCTGTATATGAGTGTGTTTTTAGCACAGTTTCATTGTTCATTCCTTCGTCGACAACACGCACGCACTCACGCGCACATGCACATGCGCGTGCGCACACAAACGTGTGTCTGTATCTTTATCAGGCACCTTGAAACCAAGGCACCTGCCCCCCAGCAGCTGCCTAGCGCATTCCTAAACATTGCCAAACTTTAACTTTCAGTTTCTAGATTTACAAAATAGTAGTAGATATAGTTTCTGAGTACACTATATAGTGTAGCATTAATGGTGTCAGTTTTTAGTCCAAGGCAGTGTTTCAAAACATGGCTTGGGCAGCAAAGTTGGCACCTGCCCAAGCTGAGTGATGGATGAATAAGCTCACACTCGCCCGAGCCATGTCCGAGCCATTAAAAAGATGAAATATAAGACAGAGAACACAAAAAAATGGAAAATAGACTAATTAATTAAATATGAAAGTACATACACATGGATTTGCATGTGGAATTACTTATTAATTAAATAATAATAAAATAGACTAAAAATTACATACACTCATGTCTAGTCTTAGACATGTATCCAAAATGCTGAGTTGGACACGTGTCCGTAAGTTTTGGGCACGCGTCTTATCAAGACAAGTTGTGTCATGTTTCTAAATCAAGAATTTCAAGGCACATCTGGGTACACGGCGCAAAAGTATCCAATGGAATGTCTGATGTGTCAACATGCACATCTGTGTCAAAGTCAAGCCTATGACATCATTCCCGACATGCATATCATTGTTATGCGGGAAAGGTTAGAAAGCTAGAAATGATATCCAACTATGGTTTTGGACTAAAAAATTATGTGCAGACTGCTGAGCAGACATTAGAGTCATTTCAATAAATTTGCAAAACAATTAGACATGAGCAGTGGAACATTTTTTTTTTTATCGCGTGCAAAGTGAAATGGCTGCCCCCTCTGAGAAGAGATCATTGTAAAACAGTAGCATTGATGAGGGTCCATTGGGGAGTTTCTAGGTTATGTATTTTATCCAGCTTTATCCATTGATTCGCACCAGAGCATGATATTCAAGGGTTGGAATAATCAAGGAGGTTCGTCCCATTTGATCCATGCTCTATTTGAAATCCATTTGCAACCCTATTAACTAAGATTTTTCTTCGGATTCAATACTCAGGCAATTGGTAGAAAAATACATTCAGCATTTTCATCGCCAGACAACAAAAAAGGATTCACCTTCATCAAATGTATGAAGCTATAATGTGTTTGGACCCCTAATTTCGCATGTCACGTCTCAGGATGGTGTCCACAACTCAAACAATAGATGATCAAAATAATCTATCAACAAAAACTGTTGATCTCACACGACCATGCAATCTTCCTAAAAATCAGGCCATTAATCTGCAAATATATCCAACATTTTCAAAGACAAATATGACATATCATTCGGTTGCTTTGAATTATGCAGTAAAAATGAGTTTGCGGCCCTGATTTCTGCTCCTTCAACAGTAAATGTACTCAACAAGCGAAGCAATATCATCAAATAAAATGAAAGGTACCTCTACAGATTATACAGAGCCACTGGTGAACAAAGCAAACAAATTTGAGAGCAATTCCTGACATATATGCATCCAAGTGTCAAGCAAAACTTACGTTTCCTCTTGTGACCCTTTAGGGCAACCAAGAAACCAAGAGCCACTGCCAAAATGGTAGAGGCTCCAGTAATGGCAATTATCTTATTCCTCTCTGCCTTTTTTGCCATGGTCACGAGCTTAGCTCGAGCTGAAAACTAGGGCAAAAGAAAAGTGGGCTTTCAAGTGAAGTCAGCTGGGCGTATTTATGGTGAGGAGTTACAGACACAACAAAAACGAGCGGGAAAAATAAAGCGACGATACCGGTTTCTATGCGGCCAAGCCCGCAAATGCGGGCCTGTTGATAAAACTATGTTTGAGATAGATTTTAAGACTTGAGTTTTAAGGACATGTAATCTAAAGATCATAAATATGGCAAAATAAATAAATTTTGAAAAATTAAAAATAATAATTTTAGTAAAAAAACATTTTGATCATTAGTGTCTATTGTTCTTAGATTGGATTATTTACACTTTCTGAACTGCGTGTGTACGCTCATGTCGGTAAAAATCATGTTTTAGGTGCTCCGGTTGGATTTAGCGGATGGTCTTGTGCATCACCCTAAATCCCACCATTTTTTATTTTTTTTTATTTTTTTGAAACCAATCTTTCACCAATTCAACTGGCGGGATCACTGATCCAATTGATTCACACTGATTTTTTAGTTTTAAAATACTCAAAAGTATAAAATCTATTTTGGATAGCCAGGTCAAAGCAATTGGGAGGTGACAATCTATTTTGTTTTCTGAAAATACTTATTTGATGATATAAAGTGGATCCCAAAATTTCAAATTTGTGAAAGTCTTGTACTCGAGGGAATAAATATACAGCGTGCTCCCGTAGCCACAATAACATGTCATGTGTCCTTTCAAGGGAAAGCCCATCAAAATTTACTAGAGGTAATAAATAATGTTATACGATAACGACTTTAACCACCTAACACGCACAAAAAGTGGTGGCAAGTCAAAATTGGAAGATAATCCACCAAATGAAGCAGTTGAGGGAAATATTTGGTCTGATCTTCAGTGCCTTAATGGTGTTTCTTCCAACCAAATGCATATTGGCTCCACAAAGAATATCGTGAAAATAAAATCTCAAAAAAAAAAACAACAAAGTTTTTATGAACTAGAGGAGTATAAGTCGTCCAGGTGGTGAGATTTGGCCCATAAAAAAAAATTGTATCATTTTCTAAGAAAAAACAAAAAAGGGTAGGTGTTTGCAGTATGATGAGATAGTCTGCAAATTTTGGAGTTTAACAAATCCCTTTAAGGCTTCAATCGGGTGATAATTTTATCTTTTGGTTTTTTGGGTAATTCAGTGGGACAGACATACCCTCACTCATTTTTTCAAATAATTTGAAAGTTAGATTTTTGAAGGTGTTGATGTTAGTAAGAATGAAAAACACATCATGGGAACTAAGGCGTAGAGGTGCTACCACCATGACCCAATAATATTTTTTTCTTTCCTAAAACAGGGCAACCATCCATTGCATTCTCCTGAGAAAACTATTTTCTCATTTTTCAAGAACTATTGCAAATATGAGCATGCCATAACTCAAAAAAAACATAAATTTGAACCTAAAAAAAGAGGTTAAACCACTGGCAAATAGCAAATTCATTGGAAATTCACTAGTCAATATGGAAAACTTTTGTACCCTTCTCGATATTTTAATTTTCAACCTGGATCATCATCAATGGCCTTAAATTTATGCATTGGCCTTTTCATTTACACTCCTAGCAAATCCACATTATGCATCTGTGAAAATTAGGTGAGACTCATAGACCTGTCAGTTTTTAGTTGGTCAAGTAAACAAAGTAGTAGTTGGATACATGGTGTGTACTTGCTATTTGTGAGATGCAGACTACTAATGTTATTTAAATAGGTGGTCCACTTTCATCTTAACAAGTGTTAAGAGGCAACTAACTGAATTAGCTTCAAATAAAGCAGTCAATGAAGTTTCATATTTACCTTGGAAATTATATCAACAACTGAATTGGATATAAGAACTCTTTTTCCCTTTAAGAGTTCACTTGAGATCTGGTGAAGATGAATTATTCAGCATTTTATCTTTTTGCAACTATTCTAACTCATAATCATATATTTTTTGATCTTTTTGCAACTATTCTAACTCATAATCATATATTTCTTGATGAATATTTTAAAATTAAACTAAAAATTATATCTGAAATGTTAAATAGTTCACCTCTCATAGACATCATGATGAAATTCCCAATGTATAAAAGAAGAAAAAATTGCAAAAATTATCTAAAACGCTTAGTGGAGAACTAAAGCTTCAATACACCACACACCTCGGAACAAATTCGAGGTGCTTGAAAGGAAAAAAGAGCAAGATTTTGCCAGTTACTACATTGATTAACATTGGAAACAAAATTGTGCCAATTACGACGTTGATTAACATTATATTGTTAGTATTCAGTATGTTGCCGTACTATTTGCATAATTACTAAATATTAATTGAGTCCTTATTATGATTGAGCCAACATTAAATTATGCTAACCATGAAATATAATGCTTTTCTTTTAATCTATCAGGTTCCAGAGGTGCATGCTGCACAAAAATCACAAGATTCTAGTTCAACGCCCAGGGTATCGACGTGACCTACGTCCAGGTTTTTCTACAATGGTTGAAAATCTGCTTTATTTATAATTATGAAATTTAATGCACTACAAAATGGTCTTGATCATGCAGATATATAAACACTTTAAAATATTTAATGTTTTTCACCATGCTCTATTTGTAAGGCTTGAAATGTGGGTATCTTAATAAATCCATTTTTGAGATGGATTTTGAGACTTAATTCTTAGAGGCAAGTAATCTCTGATATGGAGATCATGAATATGAAAAAAAAAAAAATTGAAACTATAAATAATAATTCTAGTAAGAAAGCACTTGGACTGTTAGTTTCTATTATTTCTAGATGAAACACCTAGTTACATCCATCTTTAAGATGGATGCTTTACACTTTCTTGATCGCCTGTGTAGAAATGAAGTCCAGCCCGCATTAAACAGTTTTTTTTTTTATTATCCATCCATACACCTCGAAAGTCGATATGATCAATTGAAAGGTTTTCTAGCATAGGAACAACCTTTTATAATGATTTTTTAAGGTGTGCCTTAAGTTTATAATATATGGTTGACATCTTCTATACTTACTACTCTCCCAAATATACAGGTTCATATTAGAGAAATTTACACATATATCCCCATTTTTTTGTTATACCAAAAATACCTCCTAGCTTTATTTTTTATTTATGTATCCCTTTTCTCCCCCCTCTCTCACTCTCCCCCAACCCTCAAAAAAAAAAAAAAAAACCTAATTCAACACTTTCAATATTCTAAGTCACCATTTTCGCCATAATCTTTTTATTCATTTATTTTTCAGAATTGCATCACTTCATACTTTTAATATCGATTTTGGACCTTAAAGATCCAAATTGGTGGCACTTGGAATAAAAACAAAAGCTTAATATTTTATTTTATTTTTGGGTGTTGTGACGTTTTGTTCTATTGACAAGTCATTGCTTTCTAGTTAAAATATATATTTCACAAAATCACCATGATATTTTGAAAAGCAAGTGTCCTATGACTTTTAATAGTGACAATTATAAACATAGATTCGTTCAATGATCAATCAACTCGTTATGAATGATTATCGTTACCGTCGTAGCCTTTTACCAACTATTTGAAGTCGGCTATATAAATATTGATATGTCACTCTGCTCTATCAAGGGTCATACCTTCAGTGAGGATGGTAAAAAATCACATATTTAATAAATGCATCATTCAAACCCCATTGTAAATTTTATATTTTGATTTGTTGTTTAAGTTATACTATCGATGCACATTTATCACAAATATTATTTTGGTTATTTTATTTTTTTTATCGTACAATTTGCATTTATTAGGTTTTGTCATAATAAAAAATGGGCACACCTTTCCTATGAAAATAGTATATAAAAGACAAATAAAATAAATATTGTGGCAGGCCTTCTATGTCACATGATCAAGATTGGAAAGTAGGGTTGTAGAGAGCAAACTAAAGTTGACATCCAGTTTATCGTGCCATC
>NW_006499848.1:720378-767001 GCF_000471905.2 Amborella trichopoda
CCTATCCCCTCGTGTGCCTTGCTCCCACGACTACTATATATATAAAGGCAAAGATCCAATGCAACGGTTGTAGTATAGTATATTGCAACGGCACTTCTAAAAAACTATGTTTGTGGTATTTGTATGACCTCAAAATTTGCACACACACTCTCTTCATCTCAATAATCAATCACCAAAAAAAAAAAGCTCAATTTGAACCGTATATATGTTCAAAATGAGTCCCCTCCAAAAATGAATCTAGACAATTCATTTTGTAAATTTCAATATCTTAGCCTTTATAAACTCAAAATCATTTTTTTATTTTTTAACATTGTTCATCTAATGATAATAAAGCCATCCAAACAAAATGGAAATGAAAAAGTCCTTTTTAGGTCTAGATCTAAGCATCTCACCAAAATGAACAGCCTATGTTAATTTTTGCTAAAAAATACTTTTTAAGTTGTGTTTTCAATTTTTTTATTTTTTTTGTGATTGTTCATTAGAATGAGAATAATATATATTTCAAAATTTGAATCAAACAAATGGGCGTAAGTTGTTTTTTTAAGGTTGTTGCATCATATTACTAGACAACGATCGGATGAAATCATTGCCATATATATATATATATGGAAAAAGCTTAGGTGAGCCCACTAGCTCATGGAATAGTATAAGCCTAACGGTCCAAATTGAATCTGAGCCGATCTGACGAACACAGATGTCTAATAGTGTTTGAATTTTAATTATTTTTTTACAAATTCAAATCACTTGAAATTTTAGGTGTGTGTTATTCTCATCATGCCGCATCTAATCTTGACGGGTATATATATATATATATATGAGAGAGAGAGAGAGAGAGAGAGTACAATGAGACCATTTACTTTTAATATAAGGAGGTCACAATCATAATTCATTGTTAGATTTAAAATTGATTGGTTGAAGATGTGTCATTGTTTAGGTACAAAGTCCAAAATAAATTTTTCTTTGATTATTGTGACACACCGTTGTCTTTTGGAGTTCACATGTATGTGTGTATGTGATTTTGAATCGAACAATACATGACCAATCTAGACAAATCTATCGATCTAACATGACTTGACTAGACCAATTGGATTTTGTGTCCATTGGACTTGGAGCACATCGGGTTTAGGTCTAACCAGTAGGGATGGCAATGGACCCGTACCCGACCTATATCCGTTGGATATATCGACATGGGTCTAGGTATGGGTCCAAGTTTTGGACCCACGAGTAGAGTCCGGGTCCAATAAAGGATACCCGGATAGTCCCGGGTCTTGGTACGGGTCTTGCTATACCCGACCCAACAGGTACCCAGACCTAATTTTTTAATTTCCCAAAGGCCAAAGCCCCAACTTTAACATCATTTCAATACTTTTCGTCTTCCCCTAGTTTCCCAAACAGCCAAACCCCATCGGATCCTCCGTCTCTGTAATTCTCCCTCTCTCAGTTTCTTGGAGACATAGCTCTCTTTGTGGATCTGGAATGTCTGTTTGTCTATCTGTCTCTCTCTCTCTAATCGTCTACCCCTCCAAAATTAGCTCTCTGTTGTTCACCATTGTCGGCTACAAAAAAGGAAGTTAATAGTGAGGGTGGCAATGGACTCGACTAGACCGGGGACTCGACAAAATAGACCCGGGACCCGATGGTTATGGGTATGGGTCTAACTTTTAGACCCGACGGGTTGGGTCTGGGTCCAAACATAGACCTGAATACATTCGGGTATGAGTCTGGGTCCGGATCCAGCTAGGCCGAATCCGACCCATTGCCACCCCTACTAACCAGGACTTTGCCTGGACCCGACCCCCTGGCCTGCCGTTTCCAACGCTATCTAACATGCAATATTGTTGTTTGTTAATCAAACTTCCGGACTGTTTTAGTTGTTACAGGTCTTTCATTGATCTTGACCAGTGATCTCAGTTTTCAAAAGGATTTGTAAGGTGTTGGGTAGCCATCGTTACTTAGTGGACCTTGGTGCCTAAGATTTGCATTTTAAGCCCAATCCGACCAGTCACCCTCAACGGAGGGATTTATGAACATTTGTGTCTTTAGGCAAATTTGGTGGGTACATTGGTAATAAGGTATTTTGATGTTGAAATCCAAATAACTGGAAAGCACTTAGAGGTAAGACATTTACCAAATGCTTTTGGAATTCTTCCCCCCCCCCCCCTTCCCCCTTCCCCTTCCCCTTCCCCTTCCCCTTCCCCCGCTCTCTTTTTTAATATTAAACTGGGATTCTAAAGGAATGCAACTCTTCACAACTTATCACCTCAGCCTTGAGCTTGTTTATCAAATACTTTTGAGACTAAAACATTACCATCGTTAAAGCTTTTTTCTAATTAATTGGGGTCGGCTATACGAATCTTGATCCGTTATTCTACTATATTAAAAGTCATATCCTCAACGAGGTCATAAATTTTCATATATTTTCTCACTACTTTTAACTGTCTTTTTGTCCCCGTTACCTTTTTACAGCCTTCTACTATTGGACCTGTACCACACATGGCCAGCCATCTAAGTATGCTCTTTCTCGTCTTATCGTCTATCCCTGTGGGACCAAAACATCATTTCTTTATATGAAAGCAAAAAAATTGGAAGCTAAAATGGGTCTATGTTCAACTTAGTCCAAGGTTCAACATTTACATTGAGAATGGCAAGTGCTCGCTTTGCAAATAAATATCCACCATCCATATTAAATTATAGGAAAGGTTTCTATACTTCCCCTACATCATAGAAGATGTATACTTCCCCTACCATCCAACCGTCCAATTTTGATCAAGAGAGCCACTCGCCGTTTGATCTTAAATCCGACGTCTCAAAGTATTTTGTTTTTAGTTTTTTTTTTTTATGTAAATTGTATGACATGAAATTTGGTATGTGCCATATTCTCATTGGGGCGCACGTGTAAGAAATATTAAAAATAAAATTTCGATAAAATATAATGACCAAAATATCTTTTGAAACTTTCAAGGGTATTTTGATCATTTTATTTTATTGAAATATTTTTTTAGTATTTTTCGCTAGTGCGAGTTTCATATAGGATTGGACGTCCAAATTTGGTGTCAAAATAGTTCATAGAAAACAAATAAAAATAAAATAGTGTAGAGACGTGACATTGTGATTGGAGCAATCTTAGCCCTCCATTCAGAATGGATGGTTGGATAAAGGGAAGTATATAAATTTTATGCTGTAGGGGAAGCATAAAAAGCTTGCCCTTAAATTATTTATTGTCTAGTTTAATTACAAATTACCACACTGCTTTTGAAGGATATAGTTTGGTGCTTGAGCTAGCATACCTCTTCAAAGTCACGTGCGTTCCAAAAAAAAACTATCTCGATATTGAATAGAGGCCGTCCCATATTTGGAATGTGAAATCCAAATATTGAAAAACTAAAAAATTAAATATATATATATATATATATATATATATATGTTTTAAATAACTATCGAATGAGAATGTGAAATCCAAAGATTGAAAAACACATAAATTTAAATATTGTTTTTTTTTTTAAAATAACTATCGAATGATTATCCGATTGTTCCCAAATTTGTTTTAAAATTATCCCAAATGGATTTTCTAACTGAAGGAGCATATGTACACTCTGCTTGGGAACACAGTATATGCACTCATCATAAAATTAAAAAGGATATAATTTAAATACTGCAAGTTACGTATTTTAAATTTTAATTTTAGATTGTTAATTTCATATCTATGCATATCAATTAAATGCATTTGCAAAACTTTGAAAAACAAACATTAAAATGCTTTTGTAGCAATTTAAAATGTCTTTCACATCGTGCTGGTTCGAATGGGGTTTTATAAATAGCAAAAGGAGTGTGCACAAGTCCCCACTTATCCTTTCTACAAAAGGAAGGTGCAGAAATGCCACTTCCCAAAAAATTAATCAAAATATCCACAAGAGGTAAATTATTTAACAATGTACCTTTTTATAACCATCCTAATTCAAGATTATATATTATTTTATGAGTGAAATTTGCATAGAGCCAAGGTTCTAAACAATCAAAGTAAAAGTAATATACACCTTCAAATAGAAATGTGGCTTCAATATTGAAAATCTTTGTGATAGCCTTAAAATATATTTTTATATTTAATTATAAAATTTAAAGCTTAAAAAATATTGCAGGTCAAACAAATATATGAAAACTTGAAAATAGACGGTCAAAAAATACATTATAAGATGCACTATTTCTAAAGCTTGAAATCTATTTTTTTATCATATCCAAGTATCTTGAGATCAAGATGATCAATTGGAGGATATTTGAGCATCAAAATAATACTTTCCAATGAAAATTTTGAGGTGCGCCCTAATTTAATTGCTTAGAGCCTCACACTTTCTAAACGTTTTCCATTCAATAAAGATACGGATAAAATATTAAATATTATTTTCTTGCAAGTGCTTTAATTAATTTTCCATTTATTATTGCTCAATTCTTATTACTTCAACCTCAATGAGCTCAACTAATTTCACACGTTTACTAACAAAAAGTCATATTTCATAAAAACATCTATAATTCGGTTAATTTAAAGGGAAAAAACAGTCCTACCTACTTTCAGTTATTCGAGCTTTTGGGAATCGGCCGTCCGGCCGGCCGGCCGGCCGGCGAGCCGTCATTTGGATCTCACTCTCTCTCTCTCTCTCTAAAACCCGAGCTTAAAATTCAAAAAGACGTGACGACGTGGGCGCTCTCATCATAACCCATTTTTTCTAGAGAGAGAGAGATACAAACCCGACCGACGGCGTTTGTGCGCTTGCATTTGGTTAGAGAGAGAGAAAGATTGAAAGAGAGAGATGGTTGCATTTGTGCGCCCTCGTCATTTGATTTGCACTCCTGAAAGATGAGTAATGGCCGAGGCAGGAGAGAGACAGAGAGTCGAGATTGTATAGCTTTTAGAGAGAGAATGAGAGAGAGTCGAGACTGAATAGCTTTTAGAGAGAGAGAGAGGCTGAGCTCGATCTGCAAATTGGGGTGTTCCTATTCTTCTTGCTCCAGCCATGTGGTGAGAGGCCGCTATGAGAGGATTTTAGAGAGAGAAAGTGTGATCTGCGAATTGGGTCATCTCTTTTCGTTCAATTGGAGTCTTTGAAGGGGGAGGCATGGAGAGAGAGAAGGAGAGAGAGGGGGAACTTGAAACTGCAATGTACACCAACTGCTTGCTCTTGGGGTTGGACCCTTCCATCTTACCAGAGAAGAAGGTTGGCCTTTTCAAGCACTCAAATCCTCGAATGGGAGAGATCCTCCTCCATTTCATCCTCTCAGCTCTTCGGGGGCCCTCCCAGTCTGCAAAGGTCTGTCAATTTTCTCTCTCTACCCATTTTGCAAATGTCAATCAATTCAGTCTTTCACTCTCTATCTCTCTCCCCCCCCCCCACCCCACCAATTTGCCTAAGTTTACTAATTTTCATCTCTCAACCCAATTCACAAATGCCATTCAATTTTAGTAAATTCTCTCCCTTTACATCTCTCTCTCTATCCATTTGCAAAATGTCAATCAATTTTACTGCCCCCATATCCCTCTCTTTTCACTCTTAATTCGCATGTTGGGTTTTATCTGTCTATGCTTTTATTCAGTTTTTGAATGATAATTATTGCAGAGAAGTTATTTTGTTATTTATTTTTTTTAAATTTTCACCAGGATTTCGATAAGGTCTGGCCAATTTTCGATTCTGGGCAGTCTCGGGACTTTAGAAAGGTGACTGTTCATCTCTCATTTATATTTCCTGTTTGTTGTAATTTGTTATCTAGTTTTTTTTTTCTATTGTTCACTATTTAAGGTCTAAAAATGTATCAACTCTCTCTCTCTCTCTCTCTGCTTCTAGATTGTGCAAGGGATCATACATGAGCTGGAATCTCAAGGTGCATTGCCAAGGAGTAATTCACGGGTCTCGTCTCTCGCAACTTGTTGTGGACCAAGGTATAAATGAAGCATATACGAGAGAAAGTGGGAGAGATTGTATATTCTACTCGTTGAACTGTCATTTGAGAGTCTCAAGACAACTTTTGCTTTTCATAAAACCATTTTAATAAGTTATGGAAACACACCCCGACAAAAAAAAAAACACAGGACTAGCTGTGATTAAATTGATATGTTATTATTTGATTTCTTAAAACAGTGTGCAGTACTCGCGGTTTAGTCTATCAGATGAGGGTGTTGTTTGAAATTGGCATATGGCCTAAGCTTGAACTATGGCTCATTCAGAATAATGGTCGGTTAAACATGTGGATTGCTCCATGAATACTGGACCATATCAAGTTAATTATGTTTAACTACCTTAAAATTTCATTGTACTTCTATCACGTTGGAAGAATTTGTCAAAACTTTCCATATTTGACTATCACACAGTATAAGAGCTTACACATGCTTGATATATCTAAACTAGAGAAGTACACTATTTAATTTTGCTCTCTGATAGGGCCCCTTGTTGGGGTTATGTAGTTTGCTGCCTGTGGTAGATTCTAATTGGTTGTGATTCAGAAGTCACTTGCAAGCTTCATACAGACAACTCACGCTTAACTAAGCTTCTGCTATGGTATTGATGACTCTTGATTATTTTTTGAAGTAAAACAATTGATTTTTCAAGGTTTATGATGTCTCCCAAACTAATTGTGGAAGGCAAAACATGTACAGTTTGAGGTCACTTGTTATAGCCCAACCTCCCCATAAAAGGAAATAAAGAGACAGAAAAGAAATGGCAGGAACCATGGGGGTTGAAGAGGCGGAAATTGGTCAAGTAGGTACTAGGAATTGTTGAAGTGGTCAAGGAGGGGGACTTGGGCATGCATGTTTTCTGTTTGGATGCAGTAATTACATGGCATATTGACCTAGTGAAGGAAGACAAGGAAATATAGGACTGGAGGGAGGATTGTGAGGGGAAAAAGCCTAAAAAGAGTCTCTCTTTGGGAAGGGGGAATAGCAGCAGTCACTGTCGGAGGAAAAGGGTGCCGATGAAGCAGAGGATAGGGTTTGGGAGATCCCTAAGACAATCTTTTGCAGAGAAACAAAGGAACAGAATACTAGAAATGAGTGTTGGTTGGTTGATATCGGTGTACATGAGATAAGAGTGAGGTCCAATTTTGTGGTTCTTTTTAAGGGGCTTAGGGAGGCTTGCTTAGCTTTGAGTACCAATTTTCTCCTTTTCCTGACAGTAGATGTATCATATGGAAGTTTGGGAAGCAATGATCATTGAGATATTGAGCCTGGTGTCATAGTCTTGTGCCGGAAGAACTAACAAGTGTACAAACCTTAGTATTTTGGCATGTATCTAGATCCTTTTTTTTTCTAATGAACTCTGCAACGCAGGATTTGCTTTCCTCCATTGTGGGGTGTGCCAGAGACCGGTTTATATGAAATTCACAATTATTTAATTGATTATCATATGGATGTGGCCAAACTGTTATCATTATTGAACCTTATGATCAATCATTCTTCTAGGTCGTTTTTTCTTCTAAATCTTAAATTGTTTGTATTGTTCAAGTCGGGTTTACATGTTTTGGATGATGATTTTAGGTCATTGTATGCATTCCTTTCTAATGCTGTTCATTATGATGGGTTTGTAGGATGTTGATATGATTTTAATTGCATTTGTTGTCACATGTAGATTTGTTGAGCTTTTGTGGCAACTCTCTTTTCATGCTTTGAGAGAGGTTCACAGGCGGACATTTCAAGCTGATGTGGTTTCAAATCCACTTCCAGCTTCTCTGACAGATGTTCCCTATATGCATGCAGCTACTCTTCTTCCTGTCACAAAGGTAAGCTTTAGAGTTCATTTGCTTTCGGTTTTCTTCATCGTGTAATCTTGTTTGCTTGACTAGCTTTTTCTCAGTAATCTATCTATTAAATGCAACAGTTTTTTTTTCCCTTTTTTGTTTCAGTACGGTGTAGGTGATTCTGGTTTTGCAAAGTATGAGAATGCAAAATGCAAGTGATTTATGTAGTTTCTCTCATGTGTCCTTTGTTTTAGCATAGATTGGCATGATGAATTGGTGCAGAGTAATTGGATAAGGGGAACTATGGTATAATCTGATGGGCTAGGGGGAAAAAAATGGTCCATTGGGTCGTCACTGTGAATCAAAAAGATGGATGATGATGGAGAGAGAACGGGACCCACCATTGCGACCTTGTCCTATTTTAGTTGGTGCCAATATCTTTCGATTAACATCCATTATCTCAATGTATGATGATGATCTGGTGGCTATGGGTTTTCCACTGTCCGTTGTTATAGTGCATTATAGTATGAATTCCCTTTGGAAAAACTTGGGAAAATTATTGTGACAAGCTTTATGTTAGTTCACTCCTTGACAAACAGAAAGGCCTAAGATTTGTGGAAAGTTTTATGCTTGTGCAATCCTTGAAGAGTAGGAAGGCATAAGGGTCACTGGCATGTAGGAAAAGCTACTTGGATGTCATGGAACATTAATGGACCAAAACTGTGACCTACTGTTTTTCTTGGATGTTTCTGGTTTTACATGGCTAACTATAAGAGATCCCATGTTTTTCTTGAATATATTTACCTACATTGATAATTCTAACAATAAGATCTTTGAGTATTGGGTTGTTATCCGTGCAATGCTGTAAGTTCATTAATCATTTGGTGCCTCACAAGTTTTGCATATAGTCATAAACACATAGGAAATTGCTAGGCCTGGTAAATCGGTTCGTCAGCTCGGCCCGTGTCCTGGTGTTGGTCTAACTTCTGAACCAGACAGGTTGCGTCTGGGTCCAGAGGCGTAGACCTGACTAATTCTTGGGTTTGGGTTGGGCTCGAGTCTACGTGCAAACAACACGACCTGACCCAGTTATTGAAACATTTTCTATATATATATATATATATTCATAACATATGAAATTTTATAAGGTAAAAACCATCAAATCGAGACACCCCCTCTCTCTGAAAAAGACTAACCTCAGAGAACTCATCTCAAAAACCCTAAATCTCTCTCTCTTCATCGCCTTCTGCTCCACTTCTTCTTTGCATCTATGGCGATGGCCTGACATCCCTTATTCTTTGATCCCTGGACCTCTTCAACCCATTCCCTTCATCTTTTCTCTCTCCTGAATTCCTCACTATTCTGTTTTATCCCATTCTGGTGATGGGTTTGAGAGCGTTAAGGATTTGCTTCAGATCCAGAAAACCCTTCCTTGATGTCTCTATGAGAAGGTTTTAGAGCATATGTTGTTTGCAGAGCTTTAGTAATCACATCTTTGCACTGGAGTTAGGGTTTGGTGAGCTCTGCAAGGTCGATAGGAAGTACGGATGGATGGCTGAGATCAAAGAGAGATGCAATCCTGTGCAGGATGAGATTGATATGAAGGACAAATGGATGGCTGATATCAAAAGATGCGGAAATCCTAGTCAAGAAGCAGACACTAGACATAACTCTGGAGGAAGATTGGGGAATCAAACATGGAGGTTTTGGCTTTGTTTAGGATTCTTGGTGATTTATGATGTTGGTTTGTTCTTTCTCTCTCTCTAAACGTTTTTTTGGGATATTTTGGGTGATTTCTCATTAGGAATTTCTTGGGTAATCTCTTGTGTGGATTTTGCTCTCTCTCTTTCTCACACACACACACACAGAGCCACAGCCACAGTCACAGCCACACCCATGCACCCACCTCTTCTAGTGCAGTGGAGTCGATAACCAATGTTCAAACAATTTTATTTGAACAGTGTTGATGGGAAATAATATAGATGTGATTTTAGTCTCTCTCTTTTTCTCTCTATCTATGTGTGTGTGTGTGTGTATGTGTGTGTGGAAGCGTAAAGGATTTTGGACCACAAGCCCCTACCCTACTCCCATTACCACAGGCCATGTTCCTACACCCATTACCATGTATATGTGAATTTCCAGGAATTTTTGAAGGTTTGAAACTGACACCTATTGACCATTAACCACCCAATCAGTCTTCTGGTTTTCAGAGCCGGTCCGGTCCAGGTCCGCTCACTTTACAGTTGGATCGGGGGCCTATCCGGACCTGACCCAGACTCATCTATTTACACCCCTAGGAATTGGTGGAAAAGAGGTCTCTGATAATATTAGACGTGTTCTTGGAATGGACTACTTGCCTTGCAGCAGCATTTCATATTGGCGGATTTCTTATAATGAAGTCTTCTGCAAGATATTCATCAATGAAGCTCTCTGTCACTTTAATAAGTTGGGTCGGTTTGGCCTACTTCTTCATCTAGTTATATAAATAAAAAAAGAGTAAAAAAGGTAAAGGGTGAAAGTCCCTGAAACATCATTGTATCTTTTATTGTGGCTTATTAAGCAAAAGCCTTTTCCGGATTTGCAAAATAGTTGTTCATTGCATCAACCACAAATGATATTTTAGTTACTTCATGAAATACATGGGTGTGAAAATGAATCAATGAATGGGGTCCTTACCCCACACCCCCCCCCCCTTCCACCCCCCCCCAAAAAAAAAGAAGAAAAAGAGAAAAGAAGAAGAAGAAAGATCGGGGCTTGCAGCAGAATTTGTTATTAACTATGCCGTTGTGTTAACTGATGAATCTGCATGATATCCACTTCTATAAATCCATTATTGCTATTATCATAGTATTCTGGAAGTGAATTGCAACTCTTTACTATGTTGAAGCTTGGGAGATTACTTGGGTAAACTTTTGCTTATTTATTTTAGTTAACATAATGGTAGATGTGAAAGTATATTACAATCCAATGGTCATCACCAGCCAATGTAGCGATGGATTGTGATGGAGAGAGACTGGGGCATGACATCACTGTTGGTCCCCCCTCTGTCCACCACATTTCATCATTTTATTACATGAGACTGATAAAAACCTAGGTCTAAAGTTCATGTTGTCGATTTTATCAAATGTTGATGACCCAGGGGGATAATTATTTTTGTATTCCATTGGATTATAGTGTTCTGTTCTTTCCTCTGATAAGTTATAGGCCAGTGGCAGTTTGCTTTATCTTATTGATCTAGGTAACTATTTGTAATTAATTATTTGACCTGCCTGGATGTAACTGTTTCGAACGACAATTTTTATATGCTTACAGATGCCAGTTCTTAGTTATAAGTATGTCACTTGAGTACTCTTTTTAACAGGCTAGAATAGCACTTGAACGACGACGGTTTCTTAAGAATGCAACTACAGCTGTGCACAGACAAGCAACTTGGTCAAGCCTGGCTCATGATATGACAGCTGAGTTTCGTGGTCTTTGTGCTGAAGAGGTATAGGGTCTTATATGTGGATGGTGCCCATTTGTTTACAGCAATTTTATTAATCTTTGCTATTTTTTACAGTTTTCTTCTTTTTGTCTCTTCTAATTATTGCCTCTCTCTCCTCTCTCTCTCTCTCTCTCATATAGGCTTACTTGCAGCAAGAATTGGAAAAGCTTCAGGATATGAGGAATAAGGCTAAGTTGGAGGAAGAGTTATGGGATTTTCATGTTTCGGGTTCAATGGATCAGAAGCCACATTTGGTTTCTAAGGCTACTCGATTATGGGAGTCTTTACTTTCTCGTAAAGGTATGGTTGCAACAATTTGTTCTTCACTTGGCTCTGTCTTATTCCCCAAAGTCTTGACTCAGGCTCTACAAATGAACCATGTCTGTCCTATATGTAGTGCTTTTTCATGATGGAAAGCAGTGTTTTAAAAGAGGAATTGCTCGAGACTTGGCGAGTGCATGTAGTGCGTCGTAACACTATTCTTGTGTTGACTTGCTGAGTCCTGCCCAAGTTGAAGAAGAAAGCTAAAAAAATCTGGAAAACAAAAAATAAGGAATCATAAAAGTTTAGATGATGAAAAGTTAATTTTCAACTTAGGATTGCTGCAATGTGTGCATTCGGATCCAAATCTTGATCTCGAGTGTTTTTTATAGAATCTAAGCAATGTTGAGGAGGGTGATGACTCTAATGTTGATGGCTCAGAATCCTCAACATAATGCCCCTCTGATTCTCTTCTGAATCGGCATCCTCTTCCTTTTCCTCTATCTTCCTCCTCCTCCTGCGCTGTGTACTGAGATAGTAGACAATCTGACCCAAAGCCTCCTCAACCATATCCTTGGTCAGTCCCTCATTGAGAAAGGCATCTTTTGCTCTGGGATAAACCAACCACTCACTAGCATCTTTGCCTTTCACAACAATGAGATCCCTCTTGTCATGATCATTAAAGCACTTCTTTAGCTTCTAATTATATTGGACGAAGACTAAATCTTTTAAGTTTCTTTTTGCTCAAGCCTACTTTGTTTCTTTGCATGCACTCGTGGGAAAATGAGCTAAATTTAAAGAATTAGAGCTTTCAAGTTATAGAATACTGGAAACATGCGATTAAAGTGATTGAACTATATAATAAATGTGCTACGGCTTTGATTAAACTTATGTTCAAAGTAGTATAGCACTATAGCTACAAGTTGTAATCATAGTTTAACTTATATACTGGTTACTAGTACTATTAAATGTTTTAATCTTTGCAAATTGTCAACTTTCCATCTCAAATGAACTGTAATTGTGCTCACAACTAGATGAATTATATGTCAATTTCAATATTCAAATGACCATCTTTTGTAAATTGGGAGCACTACACTAATGTCGCAGTGGCTTGCAATTGCACTGTTTAAAGTTTAAAATTATAAGTTTGTAACTAATCGGAATCTTTCTTAGACCCATTCCCTTAACATCATCCATGGGGCCAAAGGGGGCTGTTCTATTCCCCTTTGTGACATTTATCCCAATTCTTGAGTAGACTTGGGCTATTTTGGCAGAGTTAGCTATCTCACTTGGCAAGCCATTTCTTTATACCGACAAACCTATAAGACTATAAGAGGAGGTTAAGTCCCCTCAATATTGACTGAGCGAGAGGCGGAGGCTGGTACGGCATTGGTGTTAGGCACACACATATGTGAGCTAGTAGCTAAAGTTTCTTGGTGTGAGACCTTAAGTAAGATGATGTTGACGGATGACTAAGGCTAATGCAAATAGAGGCTTAGTTGGCTGGACTATGGGTAGCTTGGCCTGACGGGACATGGGTATGAACCATGTGCTGATGTGCAAGAGGCAAGCTGATCATGCACTTGGATGGGCAGGTGTATAGACAGTTATGGTCATGCGTGGATTTGAGTTTGAACTGTGTAACTGCCCTAAGCATGTGCTTTTGTAATGGCCATATGCCATGTGAGAGTGGGTGTATACACTTGTACTAAACTTGGAGTGTAATGAGTCATTGTAATGGATCATGCAAGTTTGAATTGGCATGCATGGTCATTTATGACCTACGGAGTGGGTTGACTCGGGCTTGTCCCCCTCCTTTAATGAGCCATATGGACTTGCATTGAAGTTGTGGGGAGTGGGTTAATGTAACTATTACAACACAGTGATAGGTAGTGAATGTGGTGCAAGCTTTAATGGCCATTATAATAGTGGGTAAGCGTGTGGGGCTATATAAACCCATGCCTAAACCCTTGGAAGGTAGATTCATGAATCTATTCTTTTGCAAGTGTGTAGTGAAATAAGAGTAGGTGATGAACCTTTCTCTATTGCGTATCTTTGTGTACCCTTGTGAATGTGCTTGACTCTCTTGTGTGGCTTGTGGAAGGCTAGTCTGGGCTACCTAGCCTTAGGTAGTGTACGATTTAGGCTTGGCGCTACACATATTAACTAGGATTTAGGTTGGCACTGACGTTAGAATTAGGAACCATGATTGGCGGTGCTGCTGAAATCCGGGACCATGTCAACCACCTAGAGGAGCAGATCGAGTGTATCATGAACCAAGGGGTGTAGAATGGTGCGTTGGGCCAGATACTCACCACCTTGGAGTCTTGGATCAGTGCTTTGGAGGCCAAAGTGGAGGACTGATGTGTTGCCTATGATGTTTGTAAGGAAGGGCTATTGGACGACGTTAAAGCCTTCATGGATCCTTTAAGGGCAACCTCTTGAGCTGTCAAGAAAATGTGCAGCTGTCAAAAGGGCCTGAGCAGCACCACAGGCGGGTTGGATTCTCAAAGTGTGAGGATGCTGGAGCCAAGGGTGTTTGAAGACCAGAGGGACTCCAAAGTGTTGGAGAACTCTTATGTGATAGGTAGTACTTTGAGAATTCCCACTCCCATGAGGAGGATCATATTGGCATTTGCACTATGTACCTTATTGAAGATGCAAAACTCTGGTGGCCAAGGACCCTTAAATGCCCAAGGTGAGCATGTGGGAGGCATTGGAACAAGGTATGAAAGATCAATTCCTGGCAGGCAATGCAACCTAGGTGGCTTGTGAGGCTTTGCGAAAGCTTTCAATAAGGGATTACATGAAGAGGTTCACATCCCTCATGCTGGATACAGAAACCATGTCTGAGGAGGACATGTTGTTTGACTTTGTGTTTGGGCTGCATGGTTGGGCACATACCAAGTTGTCGTGGCTTGGTGTTCAAGAATTGCCCACTACTATGGTGACAGCTGAGGGCTTGACTGACTATGATCTTCAAGGTGCAATGGAGTCAACCCACAAGGATGGGCATTTGAGGTCCAATGGCAACATAATGATGCACCTCAATTGGACTAGATTTGAGACTGGGCCGACCTAAGATAGAGAGACACCTCGAAAGGCCTTCTTAGACTGTTTCATTTGCAACGGTGACTACCAGGCAAGGGACTGTCTGAAAAAACAGCCCTTCAATGCAGTTACCTAGGTGACTGACCTAAATGAGTCAAATGAGATTTAGGTGGGTCATCATGAGGAGACCGTCAGTGGAGAAGGGGTGGCAATGGTCAGAGTCCTCTTGCTCCACAACAGATGTGGCATCTTCGACTAATAATGATGCGAGGCGTGGGGGCATCCACCTAGCTCAATTGGGGCAAAGAAGAGGCAATTTGTTAATTGACATGAGCATCGCACGTATCACTTGACCTATGGTAAGGATGATGTGAGCCCTTCTTGTTGAGGGCATCAAGAGGTCGTATGCGTTGTTGGTCGTGGTGGCAGCGACAAACTTGACCACGAACCCACATGAATACATGGTGGCATCTTGAGGACCTGCAGTGTGTGCATAAATAGAGACTTGGTCTTAGTAGTGGACTTGGCCAAGGGCGTGAATAGACTGGGAGGCAGCATCAGACCTGATCAAGTGCGAGAAGGACTGAGCAAGAGGCTTTGTCCAGGGCGAAAATTATGGTTATGGAAACCATGTGTAGGACAAGTGTTTGACGAGGACATTGGTGTTGAAATGGGGGAGGCTTGTTAGACCCCCTTCCTTAGCGTTGTGTGCGTGGGTTAAGTGGTGCTTTCGATTCCCCTTAACAGCATTTGTTCCAAATCCTGAGTGGACTTGTGCTGCTTGTGTGGGTCACGCACAGAAGTAATAGACAAAGGCCTGTGGCTTGATGGTCCTGATCTTATTTCATTATACACTTGTATTGGTATATAGCTATGGATCTCTCTCAAGGTCCATGCAAGGGACTTATATTGTCCCCACACTCACCCATTATTACAATAACTATTAAGGCGTGCACCACATTCACACCCACCACTCTGGTGTGAGAGTTACACTAGCCCGCAACCCATACCTTCAATGCATGCCCACATGGCTCATTTTGAGGGGGGGCTACAAGTCTTGGTCGCTCACTCCACTGGTTAGAAATGACCTTGCTTGCCATTTCAAACTTGCATGGGCCGTTAGAATGACTCATTGCACTTTCAGTCCTCTACAAGTGCAATAATTCACTCTCACATGCCTATGACCATTACACAAGCCCATGCCTGGGGAAGTTACACAAGTCAAATTCGAATGCATGCATGACTATTATGGTCTACATATCTTCCCATCAACTCACTCTTGCACATCGTTATACTTATGTTTTGCCAGGCCAAGCTACTTGTGGTCTAGCTAACCAAGCCTCTACTTGAGTTGGCCAACGTCATCTGCCTACACCATCTTGCTTAAGGTATTGCACCAATGGTATTTAGTCACTTTCCCATATGTGTGTGAAGCTTACACTAATTCCAAATCAGCCTTGCCTGTTACTTGGTCAAGATTGAGGGAAATTTACTTTCCTCATATAGGTTTGTCAGTCTAAAGAATTGGCTTCTCAGGTGAGATAGCTAACTCTGTAAAATTAGTATAAGTCCACTTATGACTTGGAACAAATGTTGCCAAGGGAAAGCAAATGCCCCACTTAACACATATGACACTAAGGAAAGGGGTCTGACACGCCCAAGTACACCATGTGGCACATGAAACTATGAACTTTGAAAGAAATTAGATGCATTACCTGGATCAGATGTAGTTCGTTGTCTTACAACCATTTCCTTCCCAAACGATCTTAATGCACACTTGCAATGTTTCAAAAATCAGCCGCCTAGGGCCTAGGAAGCTTCCCAGGCACCTGAGAGGCCATAGGCTGCCTGACATAGGCTTGGGTAGGCCTTTCTGTGTAGAAGGCCGGAGAACCGCCATAAAAATGGCAGAAAGGGTCTCTTTTTGGTGGTCATTTTGGGTCATTTTGACCCATGAAGAAAGGGACCTTGGGGAATTCTAGCCCAACCCACCTCCAAAGTGAAAAAAAGTCTTCCTCTACCCTAGAAACTTCTGAAATCAATTGATTTTTTCGGTAATTATTTTTCAAATTAAGAAATTTTGAAAAGTTTGTAGAATCAACCGAATCCTTATCATGTCTTATTGGAATCATTTTTAGGTTCTAAGTGGGGTTAATAGAAGGCTTTTGGGGTCCAAGTGAATCATTTTTCAATAGTTTGAATGTGTTTCAATTCATGGGCATAGATTTTCATAAAAGAGTTAGTTACAATATATACAAATGCATAAATATACATATATGGCACATATGTCCGCATGTGTCTCCATATTGACAGCATATATATGCATTTGTGTATACTTGACACTTCGGGGCGCATAAGGTATTGGGCGGCCTCCTAGGTGCCTGCCTAGGAGCTGGGTCGCCTAGTATCCCCACGGGCGCCTAGGCACTGCCTAGAATTTTTTAAAACCTTGCACACTTGACACTTGTATAAGGTCAACTCCTCAGGATATATCTTATCCTCGATATCCTTTTCACTTTTTCAGGAATGAACCTCTCAGGTAAATTCTTTAAAACCTAATTTATAATTGTATCCTTCCTCTCAATATCTAAGTCTGCATAAAAGAGTTTTGTGTTCAAATAATAACCAACTGCATTCAAGAGATGATAGAGCTGCTTATCCCTCTTTTGTCTACAATCTTTCATATTAAGCCTACATGCTATCATCATTCCCCAGGGCCTCAGCTATCTCATTCTCGGCTTCTTCTGCAGCATCATATATAAAGCCCATAGTGTGCTTCACCTCAACCAAATGCAGTACTTTGACCAAGGGTAAGAATAAGTCCACTCCAGAAATGCTTAGACAAAACAATGTCACCTTCCCTCTTCCATTCATAGTACTTGGATCACTTGCATCTAGATTAACCATATGAAGAAAACATAGATCGTAATTGGTTTCTCTTAATCATATGCTTTGTAGAGTCAGGAAAGTGGCAAATATTGTGACCCCGGGCCTCATTATCTCTCTTATCAGTGAACTTTCACATCATGCTAAGGGTAAGGGTGTGTTATAATTGAACACAATCATGGTTTAAGCTTTACCAAGTTTCCTCTTTACTCTCAGCATTTCACTAATAGCTGCAAGCATCAAGTCTATGTGGTGTACCACAAATGATGTCCAAAAAATAGGAGGTCAATTTTGACGTAACAAATTAGCAATAGACATACTGGCTGCAACCATGTCTGTTATAGCGTTACAACCATGTCTGGTATAGCCTGTGTGGAATGCTCCTCCCCGACCTCTGCAATACCCTTGTCACCCAAAGAAAAGATATACTGTGGATCATGAACATAACTAGAAGCATTAATGGACCTGAGAAACATTATCCTTAAGGGACAAGTCATTATCAAATTAATTACGCTCTTGCTCCTCTTATCACTCCATGAATCTGGCATGATTGAGACCTCATATTGTACTACACATCCCTATCGGTCTTCAGGTATTCCTTTGAGAGTTGTGCCTCCTGTTTTAGTAATGGTTCCCTAAGCTCATAAAGGGTGGGGCCGTCAACCCTGGCCCATATTGGCCAATGGCCTCCGGATAACTCGCTCTTGTCGGATTTGGAATTGGCAATATTTAAGGCACTGATGACAATAAAGGATACTTTGACTTTTTTGGAGACGCAACTAGGCTCATCCCTGGATTCATATAATAAAATGCAATTCTCCTTGCAAGAAATCCATTTCTTCAGTTATGCTACTAAAACCAAAATTATCTTTTAATCATAACACTGATGTGCTGCTCTGGTCCTTTGTACCTCTCCTAGAAGGAAGAGTGGGCTTAGAGAGAGAAAGAGAGGCGGCATGCAGGTGGGGGCCACTCCTTGATTCCCACTAAATGCAGAGAGGGAAGAGCTGCTCACCTGCATTCCCTCCTTTTCAGGGTAGGATATTTAGATACGGGGGTTATGATAGTTTTTTCTTTTTGAAATACCTTTTTGTGGCATCTGCCAAGTTAAGTATGTTACTGTTAAAATCCTATTCTCTTTCGTATTCTTGTGTGATACTGGAACATAGCTCCTTTGAAATTTGTGGAAGGGTAGTAGTTTATTTGGTATGGAACTCATTAAAGCTTGTTGTTTTTCTTCAGAGACTACCCCATAATTGTACTGTTTTCTGTCTGCTTGAGGTAGAGTCCCTAGGCCTTTGTTTTAAGGATTGTCTCTTATTGCATTTCACTTAACAGGTCAACATGAAGTTCTTGCTTCTGGCCCCATTGAGGACTTGATAGCACACCGCGAGCATAGGTAAATCTCCATTTTCATTCTAAGTTTCGTAGGAAAATATTAAGGTGCTAAATTTTATGTTGGTTCTTATTTACTCAGGTACCGAATTTCTGGGACATCATTACTTGTGGCTATGGATCAAAGTTCCCATGTGCCTCATGCTGATGCTCTATCTGCTCAACTTGGTGATCTCAGTCTGGGTCATTCAAGTAGTACAGAGCAGCTAGATGAGTCATCATCAAATTCAAATAGGGATAAACCGAGACAAAACTTGGAGCCAACTCTCCAAGTGAATGATGAAACCTTTCCTAGGGTTGATGATAGAAGTGGGAGAGTTCATCCTACTGTTGATGTGGCAGAGATTCTCAGGCGTTGGACACATGCTTTACAACGAATTCATAAACAGTCGCTTCATCTGGTAGTTTAAACTCTTTAGCTATTATAATCTTTCATACTATGCTTTTGTCTTGCCCAATGGTTGCGGGACACATATTATTTATTTATTTTTGGCAAGTTGACAGTGGGGATGGAGGGTGGGACGTTATGTTTAGGCTCCTGCCCTCCTAATCACCCAGGCCCCAACCCCATTCGCAACTCCCTGGCACACATTATTATCACTGCTTTCTCTAAATGCCCTTCTCAATTTCAAAATTGAGCTCGTTTGTGCAGAATTGCTTCTAGTAAATAATATAGTACTATTGAATTGTAAAGCCCCGAAGCGTTCTATAACATTTTGTAGTGTGCGAATTCAGTCATGGTTAGCTTTATTACTTCTTCTAGTGTGCAATTCCTGTGCTAGAATAAATTGTGAAATCGAGAAACCAAAAATTAGCGGTTGGAATGATTCTTTTATGCAGGAGCTTGTAGAATTGGAACTTTGCAGCGAGAGAGTGATATATTTTGGCTAAGGACTTAGAAATTCAGGACTGCTTTGGAATTCTTGGTGGCCTTTGCTTCATAAATTTAAATTCTGGGTTGATGGATTGTAGGTACTCCAGCACAATTATGGGTGATCAACTTGGGTAGGTCCCACACAATTATGGGCAGTCAACTTGGGATATTTATATTGATTTTGTGCAGCTGACTCCTTGAAACATCAGGAATCAAAATTTTGAAGAAACTTTTGTGTATTTTTGTGATACCATGAACTGATTTTATGCTCCAAAGTCTGAACTAAATGTTTCTATCGGTGGTGTTTTGATTATATTACTTTATTATCAGGCGTAGCCAACCCCAATTAGTTGGGAAAAGGCTTTGATGATGACTTTATTATCAGGTGATGGGGGATTTTCTATTTTTGAATCTTCAAGGCATTGGCAGACATATTGCATGTTTAGGATCTATGTCTGGGTTGACTTTATGAAAGATAGGAATTACGAGGCATTTGGGTTTTATGGAAGTAGTTTTTTTTTTTAAAGGAAAATTATATGGATAGTTAACGTTTATGTTCATTTAATATTCATGTTATTGCACTAAGTGGCATTAATTATCAAAAAAACCAAAGTACCTAGTGGCATTACACATTTGAAGATCTATATGTGGGATGCCGTGACTCAGTTTCTCTCCCTAGTTTGCGACATTTTCTTATCAGTCAAGTACTTTAGGATGTATTCATTAGTTTCCTAGTTACTAGATTTTTGGATATATCTTGCCAATGTTCCCATTTATTGTGTATTTTCCACATAGTAATCAGATGCGGGCATGTAACTCATACATGGCCTCATCAAAGGGTGCGGCCCTATGCAGGCTAGATAGATGCCCTCACATAGTCGACACATCGCCTACATATTCAGTCTGCTCATGGGTGGAAATAATGCCCATGAGTAGGGCGAAACTATAATCCTGAGGGGGTTTATAACCCCCCAAAGCCCCTTTTAGAACCAATATTTGAATTGGTTCTAAGGGATTAAACTAAAAAGCAAAAATTGAATTTATTTTTCGTGTTTGAAGTATTTGACAAACTTGGTGGATTATTTGGTTAAACTTCGAGTTGATTTTATGGTATTTTCTTAAGACTTTGGGCAAAGATTTGTTGAGGATGTCAAGAAGCAACGATTATAAACTCAAAAATCAATTATTTTTCCTGATTTGGACTTGATTTTGAAACTGAAATCAATTGTTTCGATATAGTATCATTTTGATTTTTCATGTCATGACCTTTTGCCGACCCCAAATAATTGGGATGAGGCTTTGATGATGATGATGAACTTTTGGCCTTTGGACGCTATGTGCTTGTGAAGTTCTTTAAACTCTTTAGTGTTTATTTGGCTATATGCTACGACATACTTAGTGCTAGATGCTAATTTACTTTTTTCTGGTGCTTTGCTTTGCAATACATATTCTTTTGTGTGTTCTTTAATTTTAATGCATGGGTTGGATCAATTTATTTTACTGTTAATTGTATTATAGAATAGAGACATAATGTCTATGTTACTCTTTATCAGCGACTCAAATATATTGTCTATGTTACACATTTGGAACATTTCGTTTCTGAACTGAAGAACCGTTTTCAAGTAGTAATTACGTATTAATCAACATTTCATTGATTGGTCCATATATTGTCTATGTTATAGTCAAATACTAAATTAGAATGCCTACTATCACATATTCATTTTACTCTTTGTATTTTTATACTTTTTTTATTTATTTTACTGACTGCATTGAAAGTAATGCGCTTGCATCACTGCCGCATTGAGGTGCACAGCACTTCAGACCCCTAGAGCATTGAGTACGCATCCACATTTGATAACCTTGATTTGCTAGTATGCGTACATGTGATGGTCAATCGAGGAGGAGAGGTTGGTTAAAAAGAGCTATATCTGATTAGCTTGGGTCCACTTGTGGCCCTAGTGGAATCGATAAATTTTTCCTTGACAGTTATATGTGGGACTCAATTGTGGGTTTTTATAGGTGTGTGGGAGGAACCAATAGTAATGCAGTTTGTGGAATAACTCAAATGCAAACCAAAGTAAAGATTGGTTGGCCCAAACCATCATAATTTAACAAAGAGTGTGTGTAGCTTCTTCAAGAGGCCATTTATGATGCAATGTAGAGGACATAGTGCAGTTGATGTATATGAAGGAAAAAAAAGAGAGGGGGCGGGGTTGGGGTGTTGGGGGGTTGTAGAGGACTATTACAAAATTTGAATCTAGTTTGTAACTGTGGGAGATTTTGGTTTTGCTATTGGGATTTGTCTAGAGTTGGGGGTTCTTTTCTGTGTATGAAGGTTTTGTCAAGTGGGATGCTTTGGAGCGTTCCATTGTTATGGTTGTTATTTAAAGAGAGAGTATTGACTTTTGAACATTTTAAAATCCCCAAATTCACGTTTACAAACAGAGTTTGCATTTAAAGGAAAATTGAAAAGCCTATGTACCACATTTTTTATTTTATTGCAATTCGATCATGTGGTGTGAAGTGTATGTCAGAAGGGGTTGAGCGTGAGGTATTTTCATGGGCAGATCAGCTGTAGGAATCAATAGTGGGACATAATATTGCACTCATTATCATCTAACCAAGCCCAACCCTGATTCTTTGGGTCTGGGTTCGGAAGCTTTACTGGCACATATTTTTTAACAGATGGAATCAGAGACTGATGATGGGGAAAAAAAAGGGAATGATAATTAATTCTTGGGAAGGCTAATTTTAGTTGCTTTCAAATAAGGAAAAAGTTCTACTGCTTTTCTTTATGCATTCTGGCTTTTCTCCAAATGGTAATGGTAAGTAATCTTCTCTGTTTTAGACTGCCCATCCAAGTAACTGTGGTGTGGAAATGTTACACAAGTAAACTTTTTCTTTTTTCCAATTTCAAATTGTTACTGGAATGATGTTTAATTATGAATCTGGAAATAACTCCTTGTGAGTTATTGTGGAAACACAGGCCAAGGCTAATGATGGAGAAGGACCAGAGCTCTTGAGGTGTTCAGCCGATGGCAGCAATAATGGTCATGCTGAATCTTTGGAAATAACTCTTGCTGAACATCGCCAGCACTTGGCAAGTATACAGGTAGACATACTAAAGTATGCATATTACTTCAATATTCTTGAGTTTTATTACGTGTAATATTACTGTATTCCAAGTTCATGCTACACATATTCGTCAACCTGAGCTTGCCCACATTTTGTACAGATCATAAAATTTTCAAAGCAATTTTTTTTTCATTAAAATAGCTTATCTGTGTTTATTGCTTGCTCAAATTAGTGCATGCCTACCTTTTCCTTTCCTTTTCATTACTTTTTTTTTGGAAAAGCAATGAGAAGCATATATTGAAGATGCATTTGAAATACAAATTATTTTTCTTTTAAAAACGCCATTTGAAAGAAAATATTAATTGCCTTTGAATGTACCCCTGATTGGTTAATCAGGGGTATCTTGCCCTTTTCTGTGTATATATACAGATGTTAATGTAGGCTTACAACAATTTGGATCGGTAATGGTGTCCATTTCACTTGAGCTTGTAGGTCCTTATTAATCAACTGAAGGAGGTTATCCCAGCAATGAAGGAATCAGTATCAGAGCTGAGGGAAGAAGTAAACAGTATTTCGTCCACTGCCCCTGCCACCATGTACGGGAGCAGATCCATGCCTTTTGTCTCTTCCCAAAGCAATGGAAGGGCTGTGGTGAGGGCTCTATGCAGTCTCTTTATGCAACTTGACTCTCTTATGTGTTTGTGAGTCTGTAACTTGAGTCAGATATTTTGAGACACACACACAGAGTATTGGTGGGCATTAGTTAACATAGAAATTAGTTTATACTCAGAGTTTGTGTGTTTGTGTGCACACACGTGCGCATTACAGAGAAGAGGATGGGGGGGGGGGGGTGAAAACAGATTAGGTTTACCTCAGTGAAATCTATGATGTATATGTGCCAATCTATCAGCGAGTAATAAAGTCCCTACATTATGTTTAAATTTAATAATAGCTGAAGATTTCTTCTGTTTTTTTTTTTCTCTTTACAAAAGTAGAAATCTCCATTACAAAGTAGAACCCTGATAGAGGAAGTTTTTTTTTTGTGAAGTAGATAGAGGAGGTTTTCTCTCATATGGATCAAGAGAATTCTTAAGTTTTATTTTTTAATTATCTAATTTTTAAGTAAAAGTAAGATATAGGACAAAACAAATGCGGTTGGTACCCTGGTGCATCCACCCTCTCATTCCAATTATGTGACTTGAGCTGATTTTCAAGTAAGTGTATTGTAGAAGGAGCTGTAGTTTCAAGTTAAGTGGTATTTCCATTTTATTCATCTTGTAGAACTTCTTCACAGGAGGAAAGCATTGATGAAGATTTTGAAACGAACTCGAAGTTTTCTACTCAGCTTGAGCTGGTTCCTCCCAGTCCTGCTTTGAAACTCCCCCATCTTTTCAGTTCAACTCCTAATTCGTTTGGAAAAAGTGGAATAACACAGAAGCGGAATGCCATGGCTCCTCAAATAAACAAGCTAGAAGCTCTACCAGAGTGTAGTACAATTGACCAGACTTTGCCAGATAACTTTGCTGACAATTCCATCCAAGGTTTGCACCTAGAATTTATGAGAAATTTGCGAGATCAGAACCATTTTCTGTTTTTCTGTCTGTCAGGTTGTTGTTGTCAACCATGCATCACTTTGGTTCTTCTTATTTCATACGCATGTAAAGAATCACACGGCTTCTGCTTGTCATAGAGCAACTCACTTGGTTTGCTCTTTTTTATGAAAATAACTTGGTTTTTGCTCATTGTAAATAAAGTCACTTGGATTTTACTTGTTATAAACATCAATCAATTGGGTTCTACTTAATATAAGAAACAAAAATCACTGGGGTCCACTTCATGGTCTGACATGGCTTTCTAGTTTCACATATCAAGTTAAGACATACAACCTTGAGGGAATAGGATTTGCTTTGTGTTATTGGAATTAGAAACATTTGCAAATTACTATTTTAACTGCTGCTCTTGAAGAGAATGCAGTCTTTTTGATAAAAATAACTTGGTTTTTGCTTCCTTTAAATAAAGTCACTTGGATTTTACTTGTTATAAACATCAATCAATTGGGTTCTGCTTAATATAAGAAACAAAAATCACTGGGGTCCACTTTATGGTCTGACATGGCTTTCTAGTTTCTCATAAGAAGTTATGACATACAACCTTGAGGGAAAAAGATTTGCTTTGTGTTATTGGAATTAGAAACAGTTGCAAATTACTATTTTATCTGCTGCTCTTGCAGAGAATGATGATTCATATATTGTGTCCATAAGGAGATCAGTTCGTGAAGCTGCTCTCCCCAAGCTACCCGAAAAAATGGAAACTTTGCAAGGTACTAGCAAAGATGATAGCACAGAGCACTATTTTGTGCCTCTAACAGGGAATGGATTTTCTCATGGAGGTCTAGAGCATATAGCAGTGAGAAACAGAAGCAAACAAAAATTGTTTGAGTCTCCAGAGGATACTTCCTTTCTTAAGAAGAATTCTCTTGACCTTGAGATGGATTTTAGGAAAAACCCAACTTTTCTGGAGGATAATGATGTTCCCTTCTCGCCTCCTCTGCTGACTGATACATCCTTCTTGCCAGATGCTTTCGAGGACTTACTAGGTATGTGATGTTTAGCATTTGGTCTTTTTTGTTTTTTTTGAGAAGTGGTATCTTGATCTTTTGTTTTTGCTGTACAAATTACAAATATTTACATTTCTTGTAAACTGCAGAAGCAGTAGCACCATTTGCAGAGGTCTCATAATTTTCCATAAAAACACACGCACATGCGCGCACACACAAAATTTGTGTATTGAGGAAATGTTACTAAAAACATAGAAAACAACTTATTACATGCATAATTGTGTCTTTACTATCATTGTAAATTTTTCATTCTGAATTTTCTGAAAAGCTAATACTTTGGAAATCCCCAAAAATCACCTAGCCCAATAAATTCTAGAAATTGATTTCTGCCACTAGCTTTGTAGAATTAAATGATGTATTGCGTAATAAGCGTAGATAGTGTTTAAGAAAGAACCCATTATGATCCTGTGTATCACATATCCACACTGTGTGTGGGGTATTTGGTATCGTGATGCAGGAAAAATTGAGGGAATAGTAAAAACGAGCCAAACACAAGCATAATTTAAAGAAATCTAGGGTTTCTTCTCCTTACCCTAAACTAGGGTTCCAAAAGCCTAACCTTTTTGTCTTTCAATTTCTAAAAATCAGGCGGAATTGACCATCTCAAGGCCTCACACACCTCTTATGTATTATAATTCAATGTTCAAAGACGTTACATGTCCATATAATGATTAAAGTAGCCCATGTATCCTAACTTAAAATTAAATTTTGTAACGACAGTTTTACCACTGTGAACAATACCCATGAATAGTAGTTGTGAATAGTTTTTGTGAAGTTAATAAGAAAAGTAAAAACCCTAGAATCCCTAAAAAACCAAAAAATTTAAAAAATACAATCAAAATATACGTCCTTTAAAATTGAATAGAAATTAAAAATAAATACTATTTTGCCCTTCATCATTCTCCCTTTGTTGGAGAAAATGCATCATCGAGTTTTGAAGTGTGTTAAGACGAAGTCAGCATAAAAAACACCTTCTTCAACCTTCTTTTTCTTTGTTGGCTCAAATATTATTCGTGGTAAAGATAATTCCTCAAGAAATAGATCTTGATATGTATATTGAAGAATCAATGCAAATTTATCAAATATGACTATCCTTTAACTCCTATTAAAAATCATGTAGGAAACTACAAACCCAATTTTCTGGTGTTTAGAGGTTTTCTTAACATGTATTTCATATTAAGAATCGACCATGCTTTTATTACACTATTATGATTCCAATGCCTCAAATTTCTTGAATTCTTTAACTCTTCAATAGTAATGAGAGTTTCAAAGGCCATGAATTGGATTAGTCCTTCTGCTACCTTCTCTCCATATTCTTCACCCTCTTCCAAAATAACTTTATCATCATCTTGATCCTTATCATAGATCGGATCTCCTTAGAGATCTTGTTGTCAGCTGACTATATATCGAAGATTGGAGGTGAATTCCAATCAACAACTTGCTTATTTTCGATGCAATCTGTGTCAAAATCAATAATCTCATGCTTCAAATCGAAAACCCTAGAGTAATGTTCCCTACATCTAGGTTTTCTATCGCTATCAACATTTGACTCCCCACGCGGATCACAAAAGTGAAAAGGCTCCTCTTGGGCTAAAAGATTACCGTCTTGCCCATTTTTTAGCCTCTTGTGAATTGCTGCATCAGCTACTGAACTTGCCTTTCAAGTTCCTCAATTCTATTATCCATGGGACTGCAAAGAGAATCTACAAAAGTCCCCATTCTACGGCCACTTTTTGCTGCCATGGGTTCGCAGAAATCACAAACCCTAGGCAAATAATCAATAAAAATTGCTAAAATGATCAAGATCTAGGTTGTTTTGGCAAAACTTTGACCAAAATCAACAAACCCTAGACCACCACTGTAACTCCCCCACTTTGTTGTTGATCTAGGACATCAAAAAATTGATTCTACAACAGTAACTTTGTATACTGCTACAGTACTTTCAGTGTAGAATCTCACCCATATATCAATTTGATGTAGGAGAATTTGAGGGAATAGTAAAATCAGCAAGAAACAAGTAAAAAACAAACATATTTCAAAGAAACCTAGGGTTTGTTCTCCATACCCTAAGCTAGGGTTCTAAAAGCTTAAACTTTTCTCTCTTTCAATTTCTATAAATTATGTGGAATTAACCCTCTCAAGGCTCACACACCTCTTATATATTATAATTCAATGTTCAAAGACATTTATAATGATTAAAATGGCTTATATATCCTAACTTAAACTTAAATTTTATAGTGGCAGTTTTATCTTTGTGAACAATACTCGTAAGTAGTATTTGTGAATAGTATTTCTGAAGTAAACAACAAAATGAAAACTTTAGAATCCCTTAAAAACTAAAACGTCTTAAAAATAAAACCTTGAATTGTTCATTTTCAACATGAACAGCTACAAATGTTCAGTTAACAACATAAAAAACACAACTACAAATGTTATACCTTCATCAGGTTGCCAATGTAGCTAGTCACTATGATCTATAACCAGCCACCTTGGGATCATATGGTTAAGATTTTCTGTATGAAGCCTATCAGTTGGGTACATAGTCTCACACAATGCAGTCTTTACTGATTGATTTGCAAGAAGCGAAAAACTCTCCTTTGTATATGAGCTTTTGTTTTGGCCCATCTTAATAATGTTAAGTAAAACCAACCCCTTTTTTTCATGTCTTTGCAGCTCCATTATCTGACATTGATGCTGCGCTAATGGAGTGCTGAGTCCAGGCCATCGGCCTCCATTTTGTTGTTATATATCCCTTCCAGGCTGTTGCCGAGCGAGTGTTGCTCATGCGTCGCCAAATCAGTGTTGCTTATGTGTAGCATTTCTTAAACAAATGTAATGTTTTAATTATCTGTTTTACTTGTGAGAGTTGCTTGATTTAGTGGGGCATGTAATCTTTCTCAGAAATTGATCTCCCTTATGGTGTGGTTAATGTTCTTGGCAACGGAATCTGGCTTTCGATAGTTTTTAACCTTTTTATTTGTGGAAAATGTTTTTTATGCTTGTCCCAGGGATCCCTAACCCATTCCATGTTCAGTCCATGAAAGTTTACTGTGATCTATATGACCTTGGAGAAACTTTCATCGTAAGTGTCTACTGCATCCAGGGATGAGGATCTATTTGTTACAATGGAGAGAAACCAACATGGAAGCCGATATGCTCACCTAAGGAGGGTTACCAATACGGTAAGACCTATGTTTTTTTTTGGGTAAGTTTTTGGGTGAGTCAATGGGGAGAGGCCCCTACCCTTGGTAGGAATTGAGTTTAGGACGTAGCGTTGTAAATCTTCAAGCGCTAGCCAATTAAGCTCAAGCTCTTTTTCTACAAAAAGTGATAAGTAAGTGGGGATTTGAGCCTCTACCTTTTGATGAGAATGGAGTCAGAGACTTCATCATAGGGATTGAAAATACTTTCGCCAGAGCCCCAGGCCATTCTCATAAGACCTAAGTTTTACCAAGGTAAAGATGCATTTTAAAACCTCACTAGAAAATGCAGCTTTGGTTCATGAAACCCTTATGATGTTCCTTCCTGATTATGAAATTGAAGCTTCCAAAATAGTGTAGTTCAGACAAAATTATGACAGCTTGAAAATGGGTGGTCTAGATAATGTGATGCAACACACTATTTTTAGAGCTCATTATCTATAATTTTTAGATCCTGTCGAGGTCTCAAGATGATCAATTTAAAGGATTTTCAATGTCTAAAAATTATGAGGTGAGACTTTTTATCACAAAGCCTAATCCCTATGGTAACTTTTTGCATAGAAAAATATATTGACACTTTGAGCCAATTACTTTTTAACTTCCTTGGTTAATGTCATGAGTAAATTAGAAGGCTTGTTAATATGTTTTAAATCTACTCAAATGCTCTTAAAATGCAAACCACCCTATCAAGCTCACCATGCCAGTATATACACTAGTGTTTTAAAGCCCATATTACCAATATTAGGTGGCTAGAATTGTGTTGGACCTATCTCAGTGGCTGATTTGGGGAGAGCTGACTAATTCTTTGCTGTGAGAAACTGTCTCAGGAAAATTCGAATGATAAATTTGAATCTGTAAAACATAAAAATAGATAAAAAATAAAATAGGTCAAAATTGGGCGATTCTATCTAATGGAGTAACCCGGTACCCATGCGGGTCATATTCTTTTACAGAACCAGACGAGTCACTTTGATCCAAGTCAATTCTCGATACCTGGTAGGAATCAGCCCAGCCAATTTCTAATTCCAATTTAGATCGGCATTTTATGAAGCACATACAAATAAAATAAAGAAGTAAAAAATGCTCATTCCTTTAACTTTCATCCCTCTCATTTCTTATTTTCCTTTGTTTTTTCCCTCTCATTTTCTAATGGAAAAGTATTACGTGACTCGGGCGCGAGAGTCTGCTAATTTACGAACATACATCTTTTTTTTTGGGTATGCACAACATACTGGACCAAAATACTTATGGATAAAAGTTTCCTAGAAAAAGTATATTTAATATTTTATTTATTTATTTATTTATTTTAATATTCATGATAGCCTTGGCCTAGATCATGGATCCCTAAAAAATTGGATAAAAAATATATTTTTTAAAATAGATTTTATAAAGGGACTCATATGTACATATGATCGGTTGACTAATAGAAACCCCATCCATTTCTAATCTACTCGCTGATGCAGGGGGAGGACCGCTCCTCACGCTCATTCTGTTTAAGTACGCCTGGATCAACCCAAAAGCTCTCTCATGTACCATGCTTCTTTGGGGCATATTGTATGTTGGTCCCTCATACTAAAGAACTTACTAATGAGTGTTTTTATGATCTAAAGCTTTTGGATCCACCAAAGAATCACCCCATGACTATTTAAAGAAAATAATAACTGGATTTAAGTTTGAGTACGATTTATAAGTTGTCAACCTTAAGCAATGAAAGTAGGACAAACCTCCAAACCCCGCCAGAAGATGTGGTTTTGATGCTGGAAACTACTAAGATGGTATGAAAGCCTATTCCTATCTGTAATTATGAAATTTGAAGCTAAAAAAAAAAAAAGTTTATATAAGGTTATAACCTTAAAATGTAGAATCAAAGATGCGCTTCAAAAATCCATCATAAAAGGTTGTTTGGATGTTGGAAAACCCTCTAATTGATCATCTTGATATCGAGATGAATGAATATGAAAAGAAAAAAAGATTTTGAGTCTACAAAGTAGTGCATCTTGCAACATATTATTTGGACCGTTTATTTTCAAGTTTTCATGTGTTTAGAGATCTACTTGCTTTGAGGCATTTTTAAAGTTTAAAATTTTATAATTAGAGATGAAAGTAGATTTTCAAGTCATCCTAAGAGTTTCTTATATCAAAATTATGATTATGAAAATTTTAGAGGTGCGTTCAACTTTATGCAAACCACACCCCTCAAAAAGAGATACAGATCCAACATAAATACAAATATTTAAAAATCTTGAAAGTAGACGGTTCAGATAATGTGTTACATGATGCACTATTTGTAGGACTACAAATCCTTTTTCTTTTCATATACATACATTTCAATATCGAGATGATCAAAATAAGGATTTTCTAGCATCGAAACGGCATTTTCTTGTGGATTCTTGTGGTGTTCCTTTTATAGTATGAGGTTGACATCTTAGATAAACTTTTTATTTTAAGTTTTGAAAATGGTGAGATATGGTCCAAAAAGAGTGTCCGGTCATTATTAAATCTTAGGATGTTAACTTTTTAAACACATATGGAAAGATTGAAATTCCATTTTTTTTTTGGAAGTTGGTTGCTAGGTAAAAGAGATTACATCCTCAAAAACTTGAGGGCCTAAAATTTACATAGAGTGAGTTTTGCTTAGACAAACCCAATAACTTGAGGTCCCTAACAATGTTATCATAACTGGACCAACCACCGAATTTGCGAGGGGTCCAAACCCAGCAAAGGGCTTGAAATCTGCGGCTTTCTCAGTATAAAACGGGTATGACTATCGATTAAATAGGTTGCTCATATTCTAAAAAAAGTAAAGGAAAAACAAAATAATAGCTTACAAATTTCTAGTATATTAAAAATGCCCCAATTTTCTTTAGCCAGTTGCTCTAAACGGGTTTGTTTGAATAACGGAAACTACTTAAACATTGGTCTTGACGAGTTTTCGTTAAAACCTAATTTTTCTTTTAGACTAGCCAACGCATCATATGGTTGTCTGACTAATTGGACCAACCCACAAGATGGTTGTCTGACCAATTGGACCAACCCGGATGTATGATCTTCATAATTTTGGTCTTTATATTGCCCCACCATAATTAGAAATTGACCGATCATTGAGTCCACAAGTAGGGCTGGTGGCATCCTAAGCCGACCCGAAAATGCATTGGCCTAGGCCCAGCTAAGGTGTCAATCCATGGTGGCCAGTTCAAGCCCATCCCTTTGGCTGCATTTTGTGTCCTAGCTCTTAGTTTATTAGGGTTGGGTTGAATCATGGTTAGCAAGTCGGGGACTATCAATAAATCAGCTCACCATAAAATCGGAAACAAATCGTTTTTATTTTAAAAAGTTCGATGAAAAAATCGGGTAAAAAATACGGAGCAAAAATACCTCATCTAAAAATATCGCTAAGGCCCAATTTGGATGTCAAAGAAAAAATATTCATATTGAAAAAAAATGCAAATTTTTTTCTCTTCAATTGAGAAACATTATTGTTTTATTTTATTATCTTGGTAGACTGTTTGGATGTTTATTAAAATATAAGAAGATAATTTTATTTGCCAGACATGTCTGTTTGAATGCGTTGCAATAAATTCTAAATTCGTCTTTTTTCTCATTACATTAAAAAAGTTTTGACCAACCTTAAATAGCATGTATTTTGTATGCCTTTGACTCTGGACATGCAATCACATGCCTTTCAGTATTATAAAATAGTGAAATAATTTGCTTGAAATCGCATGGTTTTAGCATGTAAGACTTCGAAATTACATGTTTTAATTGTGATCCACCTTTTCTTTTAATGTGCTATAAAAACCTTCCAAATATATTTTCACATAACTTCAAATAAATATCAAATTTGGAAACCAATTTCAAAAACCGAAAAAAAGCCAGGAGAAGCCCTTAAAAAATATATATTAGGCTATTGGAGGAGATTGAAGAGGTTTATTAATTCAAGCATTATTTTTATTAGTCTACTATTGTGGCCACATGGTGTAATTTTTATTGTTTAAACATTACCTCTTTTTGGATTTTATACTACATTTTTCGTGACAGTTGGATTGTATTTCTTTACAACTAATGTAGTTATATTTTTAAATTTATATATATTTTTTTGCTAAAACATGTTTACACACATGGGAGATAAAAAAAAATACACTCATATAACAAATAACAAATGACTCAATCCTAAATAGTTTAAACTTTAAACTATCAAGGCAAGTCTATGCATAAAAGTACTAATAGACAATTTGAAAAACTTCTCTTTTAGGGGAGATATAAAGGTTGTTAAATTCGATTTTCGAAGTGTGTTGTTGTTTAGAAATAAATTTTGTAAATACCAACAGACAAAAATGAACTTTGTAAAGTTCAATTTTGAATTTTGGGAAAGTATAAAAATCATTCGTTTATAATTTTTTTCTAAAAAATATTATTTCAATGTTTTAAAATTTTTATTTTTATTTTTTTGCATATTCTTGATCTCAATAGAGCAGTCGAAAATGGTAAAAAATTGCTCGAAATATAAAATTTTAAAGAAATCGATGAGAAATCCCAAACCCAATTTACACAATTTCAGAATTTTATTATATTGATTCCTCTCTAGATTTACAGTTTATTCCTATAAATGTACAAAACAGAGACAATAAGAAGAACCCTGATAAGAAACTAGAAAGCAAGAGCAGAGAGAAGTTCAATATTATTATTAGAGAGATAATAACTTCATATAAAAATATAACTAATATAAAAAATCGGAGTAAAAAAATATGATAAATTTATAACATTAGAAAATTTGAAATTTTAAAAAATAAAAATTATGTCAAAGCCATCAATAACTAACTCATCCATTAAAACTTGTGTGCGGTTTGTATAGAGCCTAGGCTCTAAACAATCAAATTAGAGCCTACGTTCAAATAGTATCTAGAAATATGATTTCAATACCGGAAATCTTTTTGATAGCCTTAAAATATATTTTCATCTTTATTTATATAGTTTAAAGCTTCAAAAGAAGTGTAAATCGAGAGATCTATGAAAATTTGAAAATCTTAGAAATTAACGGTCCAAAAATACGTTACAAAATACACTATTTTTAAAACTTGAAATCTATTTTTTTCTCGTGTCAATGCATCTTGATATCGAGATGATCAATTTGAGGATATTTGGGCATCAAAACAACCTCTTCTAGTGAAATTTTTGAGGTAAGCTCGAATTTGATTGTTTAGAGCCTTCGCTCTATATAAACTTTTTCCTAAAAACTTTATTAGACTAATATATTTAAGTCAATTATTTTAGATGTCTCGTGACTCTCATCCAATCATTCAATATTAAATACATAATTGACTAGTATATACCAAAAAAAAATGGATCACATAAAATCTACGCATTAAATACTTTAAGAAACATCAAACCAACTTATTACATACCAAAAACAAATATACTACAAAATTTATTCAATAAATACTTTAACTATTAGATAAATTTATTCATTAAATACTTAAAAATCACATGTACTTAGTAGGCACAAAAAAAAATACACGTTTTTTGTTTTCTCATTAAAGTGATTTGACTATGGTATGGTGACCATGGTCACTCCATAACTATGGTTAAAGTTTTATAAATTTCTTTAATTGAAAGGAAGTTTGTAGAAATTTGGGTTTTACACCTCAGGGAAAAAGTTTATATAAGGCTGCAACCTTAAATTGTAGAATTACAGATGCACCTAAAAAATCTATTGAAAAAGGTTGTTTTAATGTTGAAAAACCATCTAATTGATCATCTCAACTTCTTGATGTATGAATATGAAAGAAAAAAATATTTTGACTCCTATAAACGGTACACCTTGCAACACAATATCTCGACTGTCCAATTTCAAGATTTTCATATGTTTATAGATCTACTTTATTTAAATAAATTTTGGAGTTTAAAATTTTACAATTAGATATGAAAATAGATTTTGAGATAATTGTAAGAATATTTTACACTAAAATTACATATTATTATAAAATTTGGAGGTACATCTTATTTGGATTGTCTAAGGTTGCAACCTTACAGAAACCACACCCCACATCTTACTGTTTACGGGTTAGAGAGAGAGAAAAAGAGGAGGAGAAAATAGGGTTGACCTCATAGCCATTCAGGTTTACAGAGAGAAGGAAGAAGGAAGAGATCATCGGCTTCACAAACCGTAATGAATTGTTTTTTAGAGAGAGAAAAGAAAGATGGGATACGATTTGGGATAGTTTGAAGGTAGTTTTTCTGATTTGGGATGTTGTTTGAGAGAAAGGAGGCCTAACTGATTTTTAAAGAGAGAAAAGGAAGAGGATTTTCCATTTTTTTGGGAAAACATCAAGCAGACCAAAAGGATTAGGTTTGAGGAACTAATTCTATAAGTAAAACGGCTTGCTCAAACCTAATCCTATTAGAAAAATTGCTTGCTCCTGTAAGTTTACGGTTTACACTATATTGTTTAACTTTGTTATCACATAATAAAAAACAAAATAATGATTACTTGGTCCTGTAGTCACACTGTCTGCTTCTCATTCACCAGTAAAAGACTATGTTTTGAGCTCTAATTTGTGCCATAAACAGTATTTTTGTAAAAACAATTATCACAAATAATCACAAGACTATGTTTTGAGCTCTAATTTGTGCCATAAACAATATTTTTATAAAACAATTATCACAAATAATCACATAAATCTGCATGTATATGATTTTCTTCACACAATAATTTACTTTTCAAAATGGTTTGCTATAAATAGTATTTCATGTACACAATGATTTTGCTATAGTAGCAACTGAAATCTGCATCTATTTGTTTAAGTTTTTTTTTAAAAAAAAGGGAAAACAATTCAATGTGCAGCTATGGCTTTGAAGAACACAGTGGGATAAAAATTTCTATTTTAGGTTTTTTTTTAAAAAATATATTATTTTTCAAAAGTATAAAAGTAGCAATGGCAATTTCTATTTTAGGTTTTTTTTAAAATAATATATTATTTTTCAAAAGTATAAAAGTAGCAATGGCTGCAATACACAAAATAGGAAAATAAAAAAATCTTTTAAAAAAAATTATAGGTAAAAAAAATTATAGGTAAAAAAAAAGATATGATTTTGTGGGCTGATTTAAAACATATTATTAAAAAAAACGGCATTCAAACGTTTTTATGAAAACTACTAAATTTTTTCCAAAACGTTTTTATAAAAACTACTCAATTTTTCCCGATCTTTTAAAAAAGTCGCCATTTAAAAATGTTTCCATAAAAACACCGATTTTTTTAACAAAATTCTCCTATTAAACGGAGTTTTGGTAACTCTAGGTGTATCACAACTTTCTATACTTTGAACTTTAACGTTTAGTTAATAACAAGATTTGAAATTTGACGGAGAAGAGTGGTTCTAATTACACAAAAAGCAAAAGTACCTGTGTATTTGTATAATTTTCCATATAATTTCCCCTAGGTCATGAATCTGGAAAAATTTTATTTCGACTGAACGTGAATTATCCTTTCCAAAAGGATTCCCTTTTCGCTCTCACCTCTCTCTCTCTATTGATCTCTTCAGGAGCCCTAACACCCCAAAACTGGTTTGCATGACCTTGTTTATCAGTGTTTGAATAGAGAGGACACACGCGTTTCCTCCATCAAAGTAGAGGGGAACATTCTCTTTGATTTTTGCGGGTAGAAACCGCTGGGTTTTTCTATTCGTAAAGGGCTGAAATTGCGTAGGTTTGAACTTTCTCTTGCGACATCTGGTTTGATATGCGTCCGTCTTTGTTTTTTCATGGCGATTTATACTGGGGCAAATTCCAAGTGTTATCTAAATATTTTTTTTTTTTTTTTGCATTCCAGGTGTTATTTAAGTTGTTAAGATTTTGCCGTGTTTTAAATTATTCTTCTGTGAAGACTGTGATCTTCTAGTTTAACTGAATGGCATGTTTTCTATTGAGATATATTAACTGAATGGCATGGTGATTCATGATCTTCTTCATTTTATATTGGATGTTATTGTAACTTGCTCATTTTCATGGGAAAGTAGGGTTTAGTTATGGTCGATACGGAGTTTTTCATGCAATGTGGATATTGGGCTTTATTTATGTTTTGCCCATGTAATACTCAACGGTAAAACAACAGAGTGGGGTTTACAGAGTGGGGTTTGAATACAAGCTGCTCTCTCAAAATTGGGCACCTAAGACGAAGACAAGGACCCAACCCCAAAAAACAAAACGATGCACGGATTGAATTATGGTGGCAAAGCCTTGTAATTTGATTTTATTCAACGTGTCAGTAGAGCTGAGAAAATTTGATGTGATTAGCTATGTAGAAACTATTTCTCTCTCTCACTCACCGATGATGATAGTTTTGATCCATCCAAAATTTGGCACCGAAGATGAAGTCGAGACCCAACACAAAAAGCAATATAAAAAACAGTAACCAGCAAAATAAAAAACAGTAACCAGCATCATGGATTAAATTGTGCCAGCAGTACTCTGTAAGGTGTGGTGTCTTATTTTGTTTGGCTACTTGCTGCTGTAAATTGTTTTAGAGTGTTTGTAGATTTTTCTTCTTGATGACTATTGGTTTTTTTATTTAAGTAAATAAAATGTCAGTTGGTCTTATTGAGAAGTTTTGTGATGAAATTGGGTTTTACGGCATTCATTGAAGAACTGGACTAGAGGTTGCTCTGTTGTGTAGTTCTCCTATGCAGCTATGTAGATTGATAAGTGTCTGGGATTTCAAAATTTTAACTAGTTGTTTTATTCTTTATTTTATATATTTATTTAGTTTTTTTGGGGGGGGGGGGGGGAGGGTGTGTGCTTGCTGGTGCCTGTGTAAAGCCACACAACCATGGAATGTGCTTCCATTTATATTATGTGATTCTCATCAATTATCTGTTTCATGGATGTGAGACTGATTTGATGCTTAGACTAATTTGGGGATGGGAATTGTGGAGACCAGTTTTGAGCCTTGGGATTCTAATGTTAGCTTGAGGCACCTTAACTTAGTAGGCTGTAACTTTGCACTCTTGTGACTATTTTGTGTATATGTATCTGTTTTGTGATCAAATGCAATAGATGGATACATATGGTCACTTTCTCAATATTTCATTGTTTTTGGTTCCATATGTGGCCTAATTGTTTAGTCGTTGTAGATATCCAGGCATATTTTGGTCATTTATCTCTTTGAAGTCTTTATCTATTGGCTTGATTCGTCTCAGATGTTTGATGAACAGAAATAGATATAGGAATCTAAATCAAATTTTTTGCTTGGAACCACAGTCTTTGCTTGAAGAACTACCTTAATGATATGACAAAACTCACAAGAACTTGTTCCTACTTCCTTTATGGGTTGTCCTATGGCTTGGCAGTTTCTAGAACTGAAGTCATGGCCCTCAACCTTTTCTGTGTTTATCTGGATGATGGTTCTGTGTGCATTGTTGGGGTTAAGGGGTTCTTTACTTGTATTTGGGAATCATGCTGGATTTAAGAGGTTCTATTTGTGGCTCGGTTAGGGTATTTGCTTGTGATCATGGTCTACACAAGACTTGGAAATAGGTTTGGTGATTAGATTGTGTTTTAGAGAACTGGCTATGATAGTGCCTAGAGTTTTCCTGGAGAGTATGTGCCAGAGCTGAAGTGTTGAGGATGTGTGACTTTTAAGTATTTTGAGATGCTTGATGAGCCATGTCGATGACTTGGAATGAGGAAAAGGTGGGTCCTACAACTAGGTCATGAGTGGTTGGGATCCATATCAATTTGGATATGTGCTAATCTTGGCTATTATTGCAATCAAAGAGTCAGGGGTCTCTTGGGTTGGCAAGAGACCCCCGACTCATGGTGGGGTTAACTTGAACATTTGAAAGAGATGGGGGCACAGGTGGCACTTTGTCAGAATCATAATGCCTTGTAGCTCAATGGTTTTTAAGGGCCTGCATTGGTTAAAGATTCGGAGTGTTACTCAAATGGAATCATCATATCATCAAACATATTGAAAAAATTATGCAAAATTCAGTGAATTGAATACCTTCAGCACATGCAACTAGTAGTTAGATTTTCAGATTTTGGAACGTTAGTTGTGGTTCCTAGACCAATAGATTTGTCACGATGTGCATTAAGTTGCTAATCTACACACATATAGTGGGAGTGGCAATCACCTGTTTCAGATTATTAAGAATCTGTTTTTGAATTCTGGAATAATTATAGCTACAAAGTTATGATTACTGAAACAATAATCAGATGGACTTGAATAGTTTTCTCTACCAGGCCTTTCTACAGCGAGAATCATGAACAGGCTAAATCTTAAAGCTTGCCCAAAATATTGGGGTTGAAAGTTGTGGATTTATATTTTTTTTGTTCTTTTTAATTTTTGAAGGTTTTGTTAGTTGTCCATTAATTTGTTGGGATATTGTTTGTTTTGCTGGAAAAGGTCTTGCAACAACTGGTTGTATGAAATCTCTCTATATGTGCTTTAAAAACTATAATCTTTTAAACGTAATTTTCTGAACTATAATTTTTCACTTAAAAAGAAACTGTAATTTTTATAAATGTAAGAGTTTATGTTTCTTTTGAGTGTTTGTGGAAAATTCTGGGGTTTTCCCCAAATTTAAAGAACCCCAATCATTCTACAGCTCATATGTTCTGGAGAATTGTTACCTGACTGTTATAAAAAACTTTTTTGTTTGTTCTAGTAAAAATTAAAAACAAACCTTTTTACTGATTTGGTTGTTAATGTTGTGCAACCTTTCAGTGGTTGAATTTTCACTCTAAAAGAAATCTGCATGTAATAAGTGAAAATGTGTTATATGGATTTTAGGACCCAAATTTAGACATAACTGTGATATGACCCTAGTTGTTCTTGTATTTGAAGGTTTTAAATTTTGGGTAATTTTTATGTATGAGTTCAAATTTCCAGCCATTGAGGGGCAACCATAATTTACAATAGTTGATTCAAGTTTTTGTTTGCCCCCTGTAATTCTGACTAGACACTAAATTCATCATCTTATTTAGAGTTTTCTTTTGGTGGATTAGTAGTGGGGATGTGTTTGGCATTTGTGTTAATAGATGGTGGGACCCTAATTTGATTCTTATGAATAAGGGCTCAAACATCGGTTCATTTATGGTATACATTTCAACTTTCAGTGCATTGGGTGGGCAAGCCAAATTCAGCGCAGTCCATTGAAAAGTAAATTTGCTCTGTAATTCTTCTTCGAGCTTAGTAGTTTAGTAAAATCCTAACTTTACCATTTTTTTTAGTGTTTTCTTTGTAACTAGTAATGGTCTGAAAAGAGAGCTTGCTCTTTAGTTTTTAGTAGATTTTACTGTCCTAAGTTTTACCATCGTCTCTAGATTTTTTTAGACTAATTTTTAACATCGTCTACAGTTTCAAAAAAAAAAAAATTTTAACATCATCTTTAGCATTTTCTTAATACTGGTAATGGTTTAGAAATATGGAGGAAATTAAAAATTAAATTTTGTTATTCAACTCTTGGTTGATTGTAACTTTCTTTCTCAATTGTTATGCCATGTAGTGGTCTACTGGTAATAGTGTGTTAGAGATGGGGAAGAAGTCGAGAGGCCATCCACCGACCTATGTACAAGACCTACTTCCACATGTGGAGCTTTATGTCAATAACAAAAATAATGATCCATGTGATGTCGATTCAATGGTCCATCACCTTCGTTCCACCAACCCGAAATTTAAACGCCAAAAGCTTGGGCCTTTACAGAGTCTGTCATAAAAGCTCTCCAAATCATTGAAACGAGGCTTGACCGATTGCCTCCTTCCAAGCGACTCAAGAAGGTGGATCGTGAAGAAGAGCGTTTGCTTCACTTGGAAAAGAAGCATTTGCATCATAGTGCGGCTAAATGGAAAGGAATTGGAGGTTCAGATGAAGAAGAAGAGGATAGTGATGAAGAAGACGGCGAAGTTTCGAGCTCTGAGGAGGGATATGATATGGAACCCTCCTCTGATTTGATGAAGTCTATGATGAGGTCGAATTATGGCGCATCTAATGCCTCTGCTATTGCTAGAGAAAAAATGCTTGTTTCATCGGCATCGATGGGTTCGATAAGCGAAGCGGTGGTTGTTTCGTTGGGTTCAATGGGTTCAGAAAGGGAAAGAATGGTCGTTTCATCAGGATCAATGGATTCAGAAAATGAAGCAACGGTTGTGAAAAATTTGGAGTTGGAGTTGATAGAGAGTGGAGGGAGTAAGGTCAATAGTGATGGTATTGAAGATTGTGCATTAAAAGAAATGGAAGAAAAACACAATTATGCAGGTGCTGTAAATCAATCAAGGGGTGCATTGCCCACCAATGGTAGCCTTCGTTCAAGGAGAGATGGTCCCACCTTTAAGGATCTTGGTGGCATGAAAGAAGTATTGGATAAATTGTTGGCAGAGGTGGTTGTTCCCTTATTCTATCCTCAGTTGCTTACATGGTTGGGTGTGAGGCCAGTGGCTGGTATCCTTTTGCATGGCCCTCCTGGGTGTGGTAAGACCAAGCTAGCTCATGCTATTGCTAATGAAACAGGGGTTCCTCTATACAAGATTTCTGCCACTGAAGTGGTTTCTGGCGTCTCAGGTTCCTTGTTCACTTCTTGTTTTGCTTCTTTGCTCTTGGAGTTTTTAAGATCTCGGACAATTATGCTTCGTTTTGTATATGGGCATTTAGGGGGTCAAAACCCCTTAAAGCATCATTAATGGCGTGAAAACATCTGGATTAACATTTTTATTTTTTAATTTCATTTCACTTAGGTACCTCATTAAAAATATATCCTTGAACATGCTTGAACTACCCTTTTTAGTGTTGAGACCCTGCACAAAGCTTGGGTTTCAGTAGTTTGACCCACCTAAGAGGCCCTACTAAATGATGGGAGTACCCCTGCTTGTTTTGGGCGGGTCCCATTATTGAAAGGCCTCTGCCTTTTCAGAGTTCCCAATTCGAATTGGGGCCATTGGGGCAATTTTTAGGATTTTTTTTGAGGAGGTACTTGAGTGAAATGAAAATGAAAAAGTAAACCCTTTTATGTTAATTGGGATGCTTTGACCTCTTTAATGATTTTGTGAAGGGCTTTGACCCTTGAATGATATTTTCCCTTTTTAGAGAGAAAGAGAGAAAAAAGGGGAGGGGATTGTGGTATACTTCCCTTCACATTGTAGCTTGTATTCATTACTTATTTTAAATGGTTTTAGGTGCTTCTGAAGAGAATATCCGTAACCTATTCACAAAGGCACGCAGAACTGCTCCCTCAATCATATTTATTGATGAGATAGATGCTATTGGTTCCAAAAGAGAGAATTTGCAGAGAGAGATGGAGAGGCGAATTGTCACTCAATTGCTGACTTGCATGGATCAATCACACCAAGTAACTGGTTTTGTTGAGAAATATTCTGATTTGGAAGAATCAGAAGACAAAGTTGGCAATGTTCTTGTGATTGGAGCTACAAATCGACCTGATGCTGTGGACCCTGCCCTAAGGAGACCCGGTAGATTTGATAGGGAGATTTTTTTGGGGATCCCTGATGAGAATGCTCGAATGGAAATTCTCTCTTTAATTACTCAAAATTTAAGGCTGGAGGGCTCATTTGACTTCCAAAAAATAGCTAGATTGACACCTGGGTACGTAGGTGCTGATTTGGAGGCTCTAAAGAATGAAGCAGGTAACCTAGCGATGGCAAGAATTCTACCTGATAAGATGCCCATGATCCGATCTGTTTTGGATGATAGAGGAAATAAAGAAGCTCAATTTCCATTTTCTCCGGAGGAAATGGAAAAGCTCAGTATAACGATGGCCGATTTTGAGGTAATCTTGGGGACCACTCCAGTTTTGCTTATTTTGTTTCCTTTAAAACTATATCTAGTGTTTTCTTGAAGGTCATGTTACCAATGATACTGAAACTATAATAGTTTACTAGCTCTTTTTTTTTATGCCCTCCATCTTTTATGCTTCATAACTAGCCAATCGTTGATACTCTCCTCCATATTGAACTTTTTTGTTTGTCGTAATTTTACTTGGAGGTTTGTGTATGTACCATGTTAATGGATTTTAGTCTTCTGATGTTATCTAAAAAACTTAATTTTGCTTAAACAACATTGCGTGTATATGTAGAGAACAAATTTGTGAGGCTTTGGAGGACCACATACTCGTACAATAAATTAAAAAGCGTTGGTGGCACTGTTCTACTTTCTTTTAATTAACTTCAAGGATACATTTACCTGCACATTTTTTATGCTAAATTTTTATTTACTAATTTGGACTCTGTTTAAGAGCATTATGATTGTACTTTATACTTTAGTTGAATTTCTTTAGCATGCTTTTTACCATATTTAAAGTGGACATCATATCCAGTAGAAGTGGGATTTGGGTTAGTGGATAAATAGAGAAGGGAGATGGGGTATACCCCAGTGTGGTAGGAGTGGTACTGGGCATTGGCAAACGTGAGATAAAAGGAAGAAAGTTTGTAGCTTTTGGTTATAGTCTTTTAAGATGAGCTATAATATAACATCTGAAAGATGATAATAGGGATTTGGGGGGATGAAAGAATTTTAGGTAAAGAACCAATCTTTTGGTCAGGGAAGGAGAAGGGAATATGAGACATCCAGCTAATGTTACCAAAAAAAAAAAAGAAACCAAAAGTAAAATTGGAAGGGCTGTTCCTGTGCAATCTATTTAACGTCTGGTCCAAGCTTATTTAACATGAAAATTAATAAGAAAACGTAGAAGTGTAATGACGGATTTGCCTGTTGTACTAGTTGGTTCACCCACTGATCTGACGAATTCAACCTGGTCAAACCAGGTTAACCTGGTTTTAGCGCTTTTTTTTCAAAATTAAAATGTCTTTATTGAAGTGGACCTGTTGTTTTTAAAAACTTGACCTGTTGGGCCAGTTTACAGTGCAAATGGTTGGATCCTTCAGGTCGATCTTTTTCTTATTCCCTTTTTTAGTAGTTGTATCTGGTCTGATTTTCACCAACATTTCCAGGGTGTGATGGATTTCTGTGAGAGTGTTGCGGTGGGAGTGAATTTATAGTGTTGGAGAAATCAAAATTTATGCTATTGTTGAGTTGTAGCATAGGCAAGACAATTGAAAAGGGAATCTGGGATCTGGTATTTTTTATCGGTACATGGTGTGAGGCCTCATGTTCCCTCCATGTTTACATGATCCGATACACTTTTTCGTAATGCATTCCATGTTTGTGTTTTGTATCAGATGTTTTTGATATTTTTGGGGTCAGACATTCCTATCTCCTATTTAACATGATTGGTGGTCAATTAAGTTTTTAGTAGCTTTTATGTAGAAGTTAATTCTTGATATTTGTTTGTCCAGGAAGCAACAAAGAAGGTACAACCTTCAACTAGAAGAGAAGGATTCTCTTCGATACCTGATGTTAGATGGGAAGATGTTGGAGGTCTGAGTTCCTTAAGAAATGAATTTGATCGTTATATTGTCAATCGAATAAAGAATCCTGAGGACTATGAGGTGTGTTACTGTTCTAGAGGTTACATGCTCAATTAGGACCCTTTGTGATACTTACATTTTTATTAGGCCATTCTGAGTTATGCCTTTTGCTTCAGGAGCTTGGAATGAATTTAGAGACTGGTTTTTTGTTGTATGGACCACCGGGATGTGGTAAAACTCTGATTGCTAAGGCTGTTGCAAATGAAGCAGGAGCAAATTTCATACATATCAAGGTTCTTTTGCTTTTTCTTTTTGTTTTAATTTGTTGGCCTATATAATAATTCTATTTGGTTATAATTGGCCAATGTCATCTACTATATTAATGAAATGTTGTAATGTCTTGTGGTTGGATTTATTTGTGATAAGTTTTTCTCGGGTGATGTTGTCATCTTTGCACAGGGTCCTGAGCTATTAAGCAAATACGTAGGTGAGAGTGAATTGGCAGTTCGGATCCTATTTAATCGAGCTCGTGCATGCTCTCCATGCATACTCTTTTTTGATGAGGTGAATGGCTCATCCTTTCCTATATTTTTACTTTCCTTTGTTCATTATGTTAGCCCCTAAGTCTTAGGGAAGCAAGAGGAAATCTTTGGTGCGTCAAGATGATCCACGTGAGTGTGGATGCTCCTCTGGTGTAGCACATACCATACATTATTGGTTTATGCTATACTTTCTCTTTAATCATTCTCCAAAATTTCCATTGACTGCTGCTTAACTGCTTGGAATAGAGATCTCTCTTACCAAGAAAAAGTTAAAACAGAGATCCCTCTTGTCGGTTTTACAGAGACCTGATGCCCCTGACACAATTAAAATGTGACCTGATGCCACTGACACAATTAAAATATTAAATGATTGGCTGCAAAGACTTTGTGAAATGTGTTTATTTGTGATATTATTGAAATACCATGAAGATCATTCTATTTGATGCCTCCTGAATTTGCTGTTTGGGGTGGTCTTTTGTGTTCCAGGTGGATGCTTTGGCTACAAAGCGGGGAACAGATGGAGGACAGGCAGCGGAGCGGCTTCTAAACCAAGTACTCTTCCTTGCCCTAAAGCTCACCTTATATCTCTCTCTCTCTGGATTGTTAAGCTTGGGTTTTGATGCATCCCCCCCTCTCTCTCTCTTCTCTCTCTCTCTCCCCTCGCCTCCCTCCCTCCCTCCCTCCTCTCTCTCTCTCTCTTCCCCCTGCCTCCCTCCTCTCTCTCTCTCACTTAATTTGTAAGTATGAGTTTGATCCAAGATTCAGATTATTTGTCCTTCTTCTCTTATACTCTCGTAATTGGTGCTGGTTCAATCGAAGCCTTCGTGTTACAGCATCTCTCTCTCTCTCTCTCTCTCACTCTGTTGTTTTGCGAGGGTGGGGGGCTGGGATGATTTGGTTCGCAAGTGAGCTAATTTCTTTAGTTTTTGTGCACTGCCCCAAATTTTGGGTTCTTACTCCCTTGAACGCAGTGAAAAATCCCCAACCGCTGCCCCCCACCCCCCCAAAAAAAAAATCAAGCAAATACACATAAATGGTTTATTCTAAATTCACCACTCTTCTGATGAACTTAATTTCTTACTCCAAAATTTTTGACCACCAAATGGCCTTATCTAAATATTACATTTACGAATTGCTTGTTTGAAAATTTTGAAAAGGGCATATTTATAATTTTAAATTACTTCTCAAATTCAATGAGGATTCAAAAGTGAAAGGAATCTTTTAAATGGAAAATTGGCTTTTTGAGGAATTTTGAAATGACAAAAGTTACCCTTCTTAATATTCATGAACTAGTTACAGTTAAAAAGTCATTTTTGGACATATAAGGGCATTTTATTCCCTTATATGGTAAAACATTTTTGAGTAGGAACTTCTAAGTTCACCATTAGTGGTGTATTCTAGAATAACCATATATATATATATATATATGGAAAACACTACGCAATGCCTATAGGCGGAAATGGACCGTCCAAAGTTCATCGTGCGGTCACGATTGTCCGGTAGTGTTTTATTTTTCATTTTTTTTTACAAATCGAAATGATCTGAAATCTGGAGCGTGTGTACATCTAAGTGAGGAGCACTTAATAAAAATATAAAAAAATAATGTCCAAAAAACAATTGATCAAAATGCCCTTGAAACTTTTTGGGGGTATTTTGGTCAATTTATTTCATGTAAAATATTTTTTTGACATTTTTCATAGATTCGCCTATTTTTGATGAACATATGTTTCAAATTTCAGAACATTCTGATTTGTTGAAAAAAAATAAAAAATGAAACACTACCGGACAATCGTGACCTTGCGATGAATTTTGGACGGTGATGAGGGTAGGTGGAATCACTGTTCATTTGTGCCTATAGGCATTTTGTAGTATCTTCATATATATATATATATATATATATACACGAAAATTCTTCCCAACGCTTATAGGAAAAAATGAACAATGATTTCGCCTATGCTCATTATCATCCATAGTTCATCGCACGGTCACGGTTGTCTGGTTTAGTTTCAATTTTCATTTTTTTTTTACAAATTGAAATGATCTGAAAGTGTGTACATCTTAATGAGGCTCACCTAATAAAGATATGAAAAAAATAATTCGCAAAATATAAATTGACCAAAATATCCCCATAAAGTTTTCGGGGTA
>NW_006499848.1:767021-795053 GCF_000471905.2 Amborella trichopoda
AATATTGAAATACTATCGGGCAACTGTGACCGCACGACGAACTTTGGACGGTAATGAGCACATGCGAAATCACTGTTCATTTTCGCCTATAGGCGTTGCGTATTGTTTTCCATTTATATATATAGCAAGAAAACGGATGCGCTAACGCAACGACTTATATATATATATATATTATACAGATCCAAATGACTTGAAATTTTAGGTGTGTGATCTTCTCATCAAGGCGCACCTAATAAAAATATAAAAAAAATTATCCATGAAAAGGAAAATCACCAAAATACCTCTCGAAACTTTTTGGGGTATTTTGGTCAATTTATTTCATGTAAAATATTTTTTTGATATTTTTCGAAGATTCACCTATTTTTGATGAACACACACCTAAAATCTGGGCCGTTGGGCTCATATGAGCTAGTGGGCTAATCCCATTTTTTTCATATATATATATATATTCCATCTCTCTCTCTCTCGATTGACAACAAAGAAAGATAGGGTTTTGGTCAAGTTTTTAAGCATCTCTCTCTGTCTACCTGCCTTTCTCTCTCTCACTTCTTTGCTCTTGCTTGCTCAATCTTTTCTTCTGGATTGCAGCTTCTTATAGAGCTAGATGGTGCTGATCAGCGTAAAGGTGTTTATGTCATTGGCGCGACAAATCGGTACTTAGTTTTCTATTTTGCCCTTACTGTTATCATGATTTATATGTCCCTATGGTTCCCACTTGATTTTCTCTCCCTTATTTCTTGCTATCACTTTACAGACCAGAAGTGTTGGACAAAGCTGTTCTAAGACCAGGCAGGCTAGGCAAACTTCTTTATGTCCCATTGCCCAGTGCCAAAGAGAGAGAATTGGTTTTGAGAGCGGTTTCTCGAAAGATGCCATTGTCTACTGATGTTGATTTGGGCGCACTCAGCCAAAGAGAGGCCTGCAATAATCTTAGTGGTGCCGACCTTGCTTCACTGGTATGATTTGTATGATTCCTATTATGCAAGAGTATGACATAATCTAGTGAAGTATGTTATGCAGTATTCCAAAGGGCACATTGTTTTTTCCTTTGATGGATGGTGGTGGTAATTAACTGTTAAAAGGGTTTTTATCCTGGTGATTCCCCCCCATAGTAATGTCTACTGTCTGAAAGTATGGTGGATGCCTCTTTTGAGTACTTCATACCAAACCTCATTGGATTATAGTACAGTTCCCTTATTTCGTTTCGTTCACTTTCTATTTCAAATTGTGATTGTTTTCTTTTTTGATAATTAACATTTTATTAAAACGTGAAAGTGGTAACTACAACCCTCTCTAAGAGTACAAGAGCCCCACTCGCACAACTATTTGCTAAAGTATCCACTTCAGTGTTTGCTTCCATAACTACATAATAAAAAATTTAAGCGTAGACGCATGTAAGCCAAAGATCTAAAAGATGGTCAACAATTGCCAAGGGGTTGCAGCTTCCCTCTGAGCCCATCTCATTACATTTAGATCGTCACTGTCAACATTGTTTCAGTTTGCGATTGTTGGTTTTTGCTTTTTATTATCTATTTTAACTAGAATCCTCATGGAGGCCAAGGGGGTTGGTAAGTTTGTTATAAATGAATGATAGGGGAATGGAATAGTGGAAGAGATTGAAGCATGATGAAAACTTGAACATTCTAGACTTATAGGGCAACAAAAACTCATTTATATCTTGTTAGCGATGCCAACCACTGGGTGGCTTAGCTTCGGTTGTGGTAGTGTCCTGTCTGCTACTGCTTCCTAAACACCCTTTTGTGCGTATATCTAAGTCTTTAATATCCATTCACCCAAAAAAAGAAGTCTTTAATATCCATATATGGTTGATTTTCCCAGAAGTGTTTGACTAGATTCATCGAATGTGAAATCAGTACATGTGAAGTGGCACCATATAAGCCAAGGTTTAAAACCACAGTTGATTTGGATTGCCCCTCAGGAAAACCGGTCCGGATCAGCGGTCTAGATCGGCGATCGGGCCTGGTGAACCAGGGAGTAAAAAATTTTAAAAATTGAAGAAAATTTAAAAACAAAGTGGGACTGGTTCTATGACAGAAGCGGCTAGAACTGGCTGGTTCATGGGTTAACCGGTGGGTTCCCTATAGTTAGCAGGATCTGGATTGGCCTGATTGGTTCCCAATCTGGACCCGCTGGTTCTGATCCGGATGACCAATTTTTAAAACCTTGATATTAACCTTTGAGTTATGCTTCAAGCCCTCCTATTGTTTCGAAAATGAGATTTCATGACACTGGATTACTCTTTTCTCCTCTCTGCAGGTGAATGAAGCAGCCATGGCTGCCTTGGAAGAAAAATTGCAGTTGCCAAAAGCAGTGACCACTGGAGAGAAGAAGCCACTGGTCATCAACGCCTCCCATTTCGAGAATGCCATGTCAAAGGTTGTCCCATCTGTATCTGTGAAGGTAAACAGCCTCAAGTATACTTCTTCCTGTTGATTGTAATTCATGGCTTTTAGTTGGTGTGTGTGTTTCAGAGAGAGAGATCTTCCTGTTACTTGTAATTCATTGCTTTTACTTGGTGTGTGTGTCACAGAGAGAGAGAGAGAGAGAGAGAGAGAGAGAGAGAGATAAATGCTAATGCGTAGAAACACTCTGTAAAACAGCAAAGAAGATACTACGACAACTTGGCTAGGATATTCGGGCAAGCAATGAATCAGAAACCTGGTTCGATAGCAATAGGTGGACAACATGGTTCCACCATTGATACTCAACCCGAGCTCTGAGTCCGCACTTGGTTGAAGAAAAGAATTTTGTCATATATTTTCACTAGAGAGCTCATGCAGTCTCTACGTCAGCCCATCCAAAACAGGGTGGAGGCCGCTCGCTTAATTTTTGGAAAGCCTAAATAACGTCATGGGTTGTCTAATTTTTGAGATTTAAGTGAGGATGTAACAATTGTTTTGTCATGGGCTCTTACTATGGAGAGCATCTGATGCATTTTTGTTTTTGATAATTTGTCTGTAATGCAAAAAGTTTTGTTATTTATTTATTCCAAGAGTAATGGAATTTTTGTATACTTTGAAAAATAATGTTTGCAGTTGCAACTTCCATAAAGGAGGCATGCTTTTATAGATTAAATTATCACGTATTCTCTCTCTCTCCTTTTGGTTAAGTATTGAATACTCGCATGTAATTTAGTTTTTCTAACTCATTATTGTGAACTTTTATGTATGGGTGCGGTTTCTATAAGGATGCAACCTTAAACAATCCAATTAACTCGCACCTCAAAATTTTATCATAACATATGATTTTGTTGTAAAAAATTCTTACGATTATCTTAAAATCTATTTTCATATATAATTATAAAATTTTAAATTCTAAAAATGGTGAAAATCAAGTAGATCTATAAATATATGAAAATCTTGAAAATAGACGGTCTAGATAATATGTTGCAAGATGCACTATTTCTGGAACTCAAAATATTTTATTTTTTCATATACATACATCTCGATACTGAGATGATTGATTAGAGCGTTTTTCAACATTAAAACAATATTTCCAAATTTTTTTTGAGGTGTATATGTGATTTTACATTTTAAGATTGCAACCTTATATAAACTTTGCCCTTTATGCATTAGCTGAGTGTATCATGTTTCCTGTGATGTGTATACCATGCCAGGACAGGAGCATACTGTGCATCTACCTTATATAAACTTTTCCCTTTATGTATTAACTGTCAGTTACCTCCTAAGATAAAAGGTCCGCTCCCCTTGAATCAATTGGTTCAGCAGCAGTTTGTCCTTCCCCATGTCATAGAGCTCAGGCAAAGGGGCTCCTTCAAGTCTTTAGTAGGACCTGCCTAAAATCCCCAAGAACTCAGTTTCAAGAAGCCAAAAAGATTGACACAAGAGGACATTGTGGGGCTATTGAACAACCATCTGTACTCCAACTGGAGAGAAACCATAGTCCCTAGGGTCTAGCCGATAAGCTGTGCTTCCATTAGAAGTGCAGGTTCTGTCGATCAGGGTGATGATGGAGCACGGATTCAAGTGGAGGTGCTATAATGTATCTACATTTTTTTTTGTAGTCTATCAGCAAAACCTTACCATTAGTGGCATTTTGCTTGGAACAGAGACATGCGAAGCAAGAACGCAACCTATTCAGGCACAACTCTTTAAGGAAATTTTATCTTTTTTTTTTCGCCATTGTTAACAAATATTATTGATAAGTGGACGTTACGTAAGGGAAATTACATCATCAGATATCACAAGTGAAGTCAAAGAGGTACCACTCTTAGCAAAAGAATCAGCCAAACCATTAGCCTACCTAAAAACATGATGGAAGGAACAGTGTGGTTCCGGCATATCTAGGATCTGCAGCCACATTGATTTAAGCTCCCATGGCACCTTATGTTCTTTATTACACCACCGAATGACATTCATAGAATCTCCTTCAATCAAGCAACAATTTCTGATATTTCTACTAATAAAAAGTTTCAATCCATGAAAGAGTACGAGAAGTTTTGGGTGGTTAGTAGTAGCCTCACCAATTAGACCAACATAAGTAAAATTAATTGCTCTATTCCAATCCCTTATTACCCCACCTATACCAGCTCTATCTAAATTGCCAAAAGAGCTGCCATTAAAATTGAGTTTTGAACCCACCCTGTAATGGCGGCATCCAAACTCCAAAGAAATTTTATTCCCGCAGTTAATGACCATAGCATCTAAATCTGGCTTTATTCAACTTAGTCAATTGGCTTGATAGCATCAATCTAATCTTTTCACCAATTCATCATAAATATACCTTATTATTTTATAGGAAATATATAATAAGACTATTTACTTGTAGTACAAGGAGGTACTTGCCGAGACAGTGCCAATTACCGAACTCAAAATCCCAAAATATTTTCTCAACGTTGTGACAGTCAAAGATGCCATATTACACCTAACAACTAAAGAGAATGTTTGTGATCTTATTTTACAATTGTAAATGGTCATACATATCATCATCATTATCAAATCCTTTTTCTACTAATTAGAGTTGGCTACACGAATCTTAGTTTGCCATTTTGTTCTATTAAGGGCCAAACCCTCAGTGAGGTCATAAGTCCCATATTTTTTCTCACTACTTTCAACCGTGTCTTTTTTGGTCTACCCCTTGTCCTTTATGAGCATTCCACTTGAACTAATTTGCACCTCCTACCTGATGCTGTAATGGGTTTGCACCACACATAACCTGTCCACCTAAATCTACTTTCTCTCATCTTATCGCCGTACAATATACAATCCCTTATTTTGTTATATTTATATATGAGTAAAATAGTAAACTTCTTGACACCAATCTTTTTTATTTTTCCACTCTCTGCATGCCATTGTTCACATTTCTTGAGAAAGAATAAGAGGGTATACGTATTTGTTTCTAACCAACGTAGGTTGGTCTCTTTCTTGCACCAATATGAGAACTAACAAAGACCCCTATTCAAGTAGACTAAGACGCATGAACTAACTTATTAACAAACTTAGTTGTATCCAACCATATTCCCAACTATTAACTCAAACTGAAATTCTTTAACTTATTAAGGACTAGTAATGATATATTTCAAAAGAATGAGAAGCTGTATATTTATATTTAAACTCAAAAGAAAACTCCATCGTGCAAAATCTAGTTCAGGCTATGTTCCGTTTTTTTTTTTTTGGTAATTAGTGGGGATGCTTATCCAGTTTTTCAAGTAGTTAAACTGTCCATAGGATTGGAAGGCACAACGTGCAATTGAGATATGAGGTGTGCTACCACCGTGAACTTAGCCCCTTTCCCAACTCAACCTTTTGGCTAGCCTAAAAAAAATTAAGGGGAAATTTTATATATGTATCTACCCAAAATATCCTAAACACATGCCCTTTTACTAGTCTTTTTTTTTTTTTTTCTCACAAAAAATCGCTTGGCACTATTTTCTTTGCATTTACCTCCGAAGTAAAGGTTTTTTGCAATCTAGGACAGAATTTCTTGAAGTCGGTTTCATACAGACTTGATTTCTTTTGTTTACTTGAGGATGATTTGGCACTCCCAAGTGTCAATTTGACTCTTATTCAATTTGTTTTGCCCATGGTTGATTTGACACTCCAAATGCTGAATCGATTTGAGGGAATTTTGTTCAAAATTTGTCTAAATATTTCACTCGAAGGTAGATGACCCAAAAAAAAAAAAAAAAAGAGAAGGAAAAAGCCGAAGGACTTGAGTACAAAAATTTAGCGGGGCTATGTGTAGGATATTTTAAGCAGGGGGTACATGTAATTTTCTCAAACAACAACAATACAATATGCAATCTAAAAGCGCTTGGAAATTATCAAGTCCTAAGATTGAATAGAGACCGTCCTGCACAATCAGATCAAAGTATTTAAGAGAGCCGAATAATTTCTCTTTTATTTTTCTTTCTTTTTTGCAAAATACTTATATGGTGATTTTACGTGGTTCGAAGATTATGATCAAGAGAATCCTCCTAAAGTGAGTCTTTAGCCTAAGAGAGCTAATGAACATGAACTCATCATATTTGAATACTATATGGTAAATTTTTGCATGTTTTTGTGTATTGTTTTATGGGATTGTTTATAAAGATACCATTTACTTTTTATATAAGGGGTAAGTTATGAAGTCCGAGAAATTGTCAAATTGGATGGTTTGGGGTGAGTAATGAAACCCGAATTTTTTTTTTTTTTAAACTTTGTGTCTATTCAGTGATACACTTACAACTGCTCATTTTAAAATCTAAGAGACAAGAATGATTGTGACCTCTTTGTATGAAAGGTAAATAGTTACTATATATACGATCCCTTATTTTCTTCATTCTAAAAAGTTGTACAAATAAAAGCGACCAATATCCCATTATAATGAAATAGATTTTCACGTTATTATAAGGGTTTTTATGATTTGGAACTATGCCTTATTTTGATTGTGTAAGGTTGAAGCCTTATACAAATCACGCTGATAGGGGTGGCAACAGGTTGTGTATGGGTCTGGTTCGACTGGACCGAGAGCCGGATCTAGACCCATCAGGTTTGGTCAGATCCATTGCCACTCTATGACTGTGAGTTTTTTTTTTATTTTTTTTTATCATCATATACACCATGACTATGAATTTTTTTTTTTTTGGTCAATAATACTGTAATGTTGCCAATATTTGTGATAATATGAGCACGTAGAGCGGACCTAAAGACACATGATTGCCATCATATACCGTATGACTATAGGTACAACTTGGTTCCAATTGGACCCAGACATAGACCCAATAGTATTCGGGTCCAAAATTTGGACACATACCCGAACCCAAGGTCAGATATACCCGTTGGGTCTTGGGTCTAGCTTGGTCCATTGCCACCCCTGCACACGCGTTAAGCGACTAAAGTGAAATTTCATTGAATTATTTAATGGGAGGGCTTTCTATGTGACCCCACCTACATATATGGAATATATAACCTCTGGTCTCAGCCATCAGATTATAGCAGATGGTTGAGATGACTTGAGTCACAATGTCATAAGCTAGCATTTAACCGTCAGATATTGATTTGAAGGCTCATAGTGTTTTATTTTTTATTTGCATTCTGCAAATGATTTTGAAGCAAAATTTAGGGCATGCATAGATCTAACAAGAGCGTACATGAAAAAAATATTAAAACAATATTTTCGATGATGAAAAGTTACCAAAATACTCTTGGAAAATTGTAGGGGCATTTTGGTCATTTATTTTTATATAAATATTTATTTATTTTTTATTTTTTCCAAGTTCGCCTTAAAGTTTTTGATGGGCATCCCAAAATTTCATAAAAAGAATGTTTAGTAAAAAAAAAATAAAAATAAAACAATGTTTGATATGATATTGTGGTATGAACAATCCTAGCGTCTGATTCAGATTGAACTGTTAAGAAGTGGGGCGCATATAACTTATATGGGGTCACATAGAAATATTTCTCTTATTTAATAAGTTTTGAAAGAATTTATGCGATTAAATTCCTCGAATAAGATTTTAATGAAAATATAATTAAAATTGTCTATCTCATCGCCTCATTTACGGGGGAGAGGAGAGTCCTAACCGCATGAAAACCGACATAACCGGTCGCCAAAACCCAACAGTCTTTCTCTCTCTAAAAACCCAACAGATTTTCTCTCTCTAAAAACCCAACAGCCACCTTCTCTCTCTAAAAAATCTCTGTTGCATCAAATGAAATCTCACCAAACCCCAAACGTCCCGGCTTCTTCTCTTTTGAAATTGCCCTTTCTATTATCAACACAGCGCATAAACTCTCTCTCTCTCTTGTTCAGGGGTGAATTACAGAGAGAGGCCATTCCTCTCTCTCAAGAGATGTAAATGCCGTTCTATCGATTGTATCATTTGGGTACTAAAAGGCATTACAAACCTTTGATATATGCGTTTTCCTTTCCATTTTCTTCCTCTCTCTCTTCTTCAGGAATGAAGGATAGACAGAGGCGATGCTCTCTCTCATGGAGCAAGTTCTTCAAGTTCACCTTCCTCTTCTTCTTCTGCCTTGTTTTCATATTCTTCTTTTCGCATTTCAGGCTCCTTATTGGTAATCCCTCTCTCTCTCTCTGGTACCATATTTTAAAAAGCTCTCAACTGGTTTCAATTGTGAATCTCAATGTATATTTTCTCTTCCCTGAATATGACTGCAGATTTCTCTCTCCCTCTCCCTCTCCCTCTCTCTCTCTCTTGACACAGATATACATTGGCCTGTACAATAGCTGTCCTTTTTGTTTTCCTGCATGAATATTCACTTGTCAATCTCTCTCTCTCCTCTATGAATCTCTACTTGTCAATCTCTCTCTCTCCATCTCTCCCCCCTATGAATCTCTACTTGTCAATCTCTCTCTCTATCTATAAATATATGCCTGCCAATATCTCTCTCTATCTCTCTCCCCTCTATGAATCTCTACTTGTCAATCTCTCTCTCTCTCTCCATCTCTCTCCCTTCTATGAATCTCTACTTGTCAATCTCTCTCTCTCTCTCCCTCCCTCTAAATCTCTGCTTGTCAATCTCTCTCTCTCTGGCATATTCCATAACCGTCTGAACTTGGGTTTTCTGTCTGAAATTTCTACATGTTTTTTGAATATCTGTTTCTCTCATGGACATATTTAGAAAATTCCCAAGTTGGTTTTCCTGTACATGTTTTTTAAAATCTCCCTCTCTTGTATATATCCTAAAATTTCACAATTTTGGTTTCCTCTTGTGAATTTGCACATGTATTTAAATCTCTGCTTGTCAATCTCTCTCTCTGGCATATTCTATAACCCTCTGAACTTGGGTTTTCTCTCTGAAATTTCTCCATGGACATTTTTTGAATATTCCATGGATTTTTTGAATATCTGTTTCTCTCATGGACATATTTAGAAAATTCCCAAGTTGGTTTTCCTGTACTTGTTTTTTAAAATCTCCCTCTCTTGTGTACAACGTAAAATTTCACAATTTTGGTTTCCTCTTGTGAATTTGCACATGTATTTTGACTCTCTATGTAAATAAGATTATCTCCATGCTCTCTCTTGTTTTTCTAAGATTGGTTTCCTATGATTTTTTTCTTCAGGATCACCATCATTCAGGCCAGTTCTTGTGGCAAAGAGGCCCCTGCCCACCTTTAATGCCATCTTCAAAGACAATTTCCTCAGAGAATTGGGGCCTAAGTCAGAGATCAGGATCCAATCCATAGTCCATTTACCTGATCAATCTCTCGTCTTAATCAACAAGCTCTCGGCCCCCTATCCTCCTGATAAATCAGAATTACAGTGCATCTACACCTCTCCTGATGAAGCCGTGCCTTTAAAGCTCCCTGTAATGGCCGTTGACGAAGAAGAGGACTTCAATTTTCATATCATCAGATGCCCTTTCCCACCTGAAGGCTCCAATAGCTCTCTATCTAGGGTACCCATCTCGAAAGTAGAGAGAGGAGGGGCAGCAGACAGGATATTTGAGGGAGAGAGGCCTATTAAGGCCTACAATTGGGATTCTCTTGTGTATGAAGCTCTCCTCGATGGGGATACGACTCTGGTCTTTGTGAAAGGCCTGAATCTTCGACCTGAAAGGCTCTCTGATCCTTCTCGTTTTACCTGTGTTTTTGGTTATGATTTTAGCAATCCCAAACTCTTGCTTAGAACCAAAGTGTTATCGGCTGCTCAAGAAATCATTCGATGCAAAACACCTTTAAGCCTTTTGAGAAACCCAGAGAAACTTGAATCAATTAAGGTTTCAATCGAGATTCGATCTCTGAGGTCTCGAGTTTCTTCAACTCACACTACCACCATTCTTCCCTCTTTTGCCAACATAAAACACATTAGTGGCATCGATAGTTTTTCGGGAAATGGTGGAGAGAATGGGTTGAATTCATTGTGGGGTTCTACAGAGAGGCTGGGGAAGAGTTTTACAGAGAAGAGGGAGGATTCATGGATGGAGAATGGTGTGGATTACAGATACAAGGGGAGGAAGTTTGGAGAGAAGGGGGCCAAAAGAGTGAAGATGGTTAGAGGATTGACAGAGAGAAAACCCAAATACAGTGTGTGTATGTGCACCATGATGTGGAACCAAGCCCAATTCATCAAAGAATGGGTCATGTACCATACTCGAATCGGGGTTGAGCGCTTCTTCATATACGATAACAACAGTGACGACAACCTTGATGCGGTGGTTCGAGCCCTCCGAGCCCATAATGTGAGCCGTCGAGCCTGGCCCTGGGTCAAGACCCAAGAGGCCGGATTTGCTCACTGCGCCCTAAAAGCACGATTCTTATGCTCATGGCTTGCCTTCTTAGACGTTGATGAGTTCCTCTTCCTCAAGAACCCTAATATCACAAAGACCACAAACCCGAACACCACAAAGCCCAAAAACCGAAACATAAACACAGACATAGAGGCCTCAAAACCAATGCAGTCTATTCTTGTATCACGGGCCCCCAACGTGGGTGAGGTGCGGATCCCATGCCACAGTTTCGGGCCTTCAGGCCATGTCCAGGCTCCATCCCATGGCGTCACTGTGTCTTACACATGTAGATTGGGAGCTCCCGAGCGACACAAATCGGTAATCAGACCAAGAGCAGTTAACCAGAGTATGATAAATATAGTGCACCATTTCCATTTAGGGTTAGCGTTTAGGTTTGAGGACATGGGGAGAGGAGAGGGGGTGGTTAACCATTACAAGTATCAAGCATGGGATGTTTTTCAGAGGAAATTCTACAGGAGGGTGGCAACGTATGTCCCGGATTGGGGGGAGAAAGAGGGGGTGGGGTCAAGGGACCGGGCCCCAGGACTGGGGACGACACCGGAGGAGCCCAAGGGTTGGGCAAACAAGTTTTGTGAGGTGAGGGACACAGGGTTGAGAGAATGGGTGAAGAGAGAGATGAGGGATCAAAGAACAGGGAGGTTGCCCTGGGAGGAGGATGAGGAAAAGTTTTTAGAGAGATAAATTAGGGTTTTAGATTTGTGATTTTGAGTTTAATTGGGGCTCTGATACCCATTGTTGAGTTTAAAAAGTGATTGTTTTATCAGAATTGGGATTGGTTTTTTTGTATCCAATTGGTATTAGAGCAGGTTTGAATTAATACTTCATCACTCTCACTAGAAAGAGATGGGTTACAGATTTTGACTGTATGATCCCCTACTCTGGTCCATCAATTTTTGAAGCCGACAGTGATGATCATCTCGTGTTCATGCTAATGGTGCTGGTGGTGTGCCATCCATATGTGTTGGAGAAGATTTGGGGGCGGGCTGATTTTCTCATAATCAAATTTTTTGGTTAAGTTTCTCTTGTAAATATAGAGAGTTCTTAAATATAGAGTTTAAGTTGGCCATTGAGGAGCAAATTTTGGAAGAGCCTGGTGTTAACTGTAATAACAGGCACTCTCCCTCTATCTATGCAGATTGTGGCTCTCCCTCTCTCTCTCTCTAAGAATTTCTCGCACTTTATCTCTCTCTCTAAGGAATTAATTGTACAGACTGTGGAGATGTTAAAAGGAAATATTTATCCAGTGATGTTAAAGCAGGGCTTGAAGCCCTCATGTGAAGTTATGATCTATAGAAATTCTTTATAAAAACCTCATCCTTATGGTACTAAAGATACCGATTCCATTCTCATCAAAGGGTTGGGGCTCAAATCCCCTGACTTACCCCTTTTTTTTATATATATATTTATATCTTGCCATAAGAGGTTCCATACAGCTTAATCTCTTATGAACTCCATGTAACATAATCTCTCTCTCTGAGCAGCTCCATGTTACACCTCTCCCCCACTCACTCTCTCTCTCTCTCCTACCCAATACGACGTTATTACTGTTCCATGCGATATCCTTGTTACTGTTCAATTAGGTTTTGCTATGCTCTTGAATGCTTTCCTTTTCAAGCATCAAGCTAATTGTGTTTGAATTTGGGTTAGGTTTTGCTATGCTCTTGAATGCTTTCCTTTTCAAGCATCAAGCTAATTGTATTTGAATTTGGGTTTTGCATGTAACTGATAAATTAAATCATGCAGAGAGAGAGATACTTGTTTGTGAGAGAGTGATTAATCATTTGTTAAGAGAGAGATTAGTTGTTTGTTGAGAGAAAGATTAGTTGTTGGAGAGAGAAAGATTAGTTGTTTGTGAGAAGAGAGAGATCAGTTGTTGGAGAGAGATTATATTTATTAGGAATTGGGGAGTAGGCTCACTTTTAAAAGTTGAAAGTTTTACTTTTAAACTCTATTTTACTGTTAAGAAAAAGATTAGTTGTTTGTTGAGAGAAAGATTAGTTGTTTGAGAGAGGAGAGAGATTAGTTGTTTGAGAGAGGAGAGAGATCAGTTGTTGGAGAGAGAGATATTATATTTATTAGGGAATGGGGAGCAGGACAACTTTTAAAAGTTGGAAAGTTTTACTTCTAAATTCTATTTTACTTTTAAACTCTATAGATTTGGTTGATGTATTATCCAGCAGGTAAGTATAAAGGTCATCAAGCTTACAAAAAGGAAAAAACAAAAAGTTTGAAGTACAAGAAAGTAACTCTGATTTTGTCTCATCTTGTGTGCCCAAGTATAGAGAATCTATACCTAGCTTCAAGGCTCCTTCTTGAACCCTTTGACTTGAAACCTCAACCAAGAGGAAGGAACCCTATACTTGCCTTGGCTTGAAGAGATGGTTAGTGTAAATTTAAAGCATAAGAAAAGCATCATCAAGCTTGCCTTCCTAAGCAGCTTTAGAAGGTCACAACACCAATTATGAAACATGTATGTACATTGTGACTTGAGCAATGCCTGGTTGGTCTGATGGTGACTCCATGGATTCATTTGCTTTTGTTTATGAGCTTCCTCACTGCTGGAGAGAGAGAGAGAGAGAAAACATTTGAATTCCCAATTAATGGTATTCTAAACCATTGGTAGAATTTAAAGAACAAGCTAATAAAAAAGCCACTGGAAATTCTGACCGGTACAACTGCATATTTGTGTGAAAAAGTGTTTTTGGACTCAGTTGATTGGTGAGGGGAGTTGGGTCCCCAACACATGGGGCATCAAACCACCAAAAAGAATTGGAAAACACTAATATATTATTTAGAATATTATCCTTAAATGGTTTTTTTTTCTAGCTTTTAAGGTTATTTGGGAACTTTCATATTTTTATTTTTTGAAATATGTGACCTATAAATAAAAATTTGAATACTCCATCTCTTATATATATTTTTCATCTTCTTTGGTCTTTTATACCTCTTTCTTATCTTTTTTGATTTTCAACTTTTTTTCTTTTTTTTGGTTGATTTTCAACTATTGAAGAAAAATGAACAGAATGTTCTTATACTGGCTTTTATACCTTGATTGTTTTTCTCCATAAATCTCTAGAAATTCTCAATTTTAGGCATATCTTTTAGGTTTACAATATTATCTCTGTGCTCAATATTCTATCTTTTTTCCTACCATAATGCGTGTTATGTTGTTCGAAATTGTAACCTTTTTGTCTGAAGATTTCAACTTGCAAAGAGGGAATTGCTATAAGTGGTTTATGAGCTAGATCCAGTATCAAATGGGTTAATTGCACCTCGTCAAAAGTATCTAAAATTTCATATAAGTGCTCAATAGTATCATTATATCAAATTAATGATTCAGATAAAGCTAAAAAGGAGCATATTCCATATAAACAAGCCATTGGGTCTCTTATGTATGTTATGCTTTGTACAAGACTTGATCTTAGTTTTGCAATATGATATGTTAGTAGATTTCAAAGTAACTCAGGTATAACTCATTGGCAAGCAATTAAAATGATACTAAGATATATCCAAGGAACCAAACATTATAAATTATGTTATCTGCAAATTCAAAGATTCTCTGATGAAGACTTTGCAGCAGATCCTAATGATAGAAAATCCACTTCTGGAGATCTTTTCATCTTTGGAGGAGTTCTTGATTTAATAGAAAATAGGAATGTGCTGCCCCGTGCACAATGGAAGCGGACAACATCTCTTGTAATATAGCTTTTACTTTTGCCGTTTGGATAAGCCGCTTCATTAAGGATTTGAAGCTGGAAATAGACGACGAGCCAGTTCAGATATTTTGTGATAATCAAGTTGTAATTTTGTTAATTAAAAATAGAGCAATGAGCTTTAAAGGCAGACGCATAGAAGTTGATTATCACTATATGCTAGACAGAACGGAAAAGAAAAAAATTACAATAAGTTATTTGTCTTCCAATGATATGATAACAGACCATTTAATAAAGTGATTGATTGCTGAAATGTTATCCAAGCATGCGACCATGATAGGACTTAAAGAGATATAACTTTTCTTCCCAAGAGGCACATTTTGAATGTTACAAATGATTAATTCTTATTAGTGAACAAAATCTTGTTGCAAAGCATGTCACATTGGGTAAAACCTTAAATGGGCAAAACCTTATAGCTTAACAACGTTGGTGCATTCGTCCTTTTGGGCAAATGGGAGTGTTGGAGTACGACCACTAAAACCCCATGACCACCATAGTGTTCTTGGTCACTCTCTTACCTTCTGATTCTAAATGTATTTAATTCAATTTAATTACATTATATACTTGCTATAATGATCTCATTGTATTCAAATCTTTTGACTATCTTTTATAGTAAATTTCATTTTCTTTCTTTCTCTTAACCACCCATAAATGATATTTTAACGGTCACATTGAACAAAAACATTTTTATTTGGAAGAGAAAATGATAAAAAAAAGAAGACTCAGCTATAGATTTGGCGGAGAAAATCTAGACCATTGAATGTCAAACCTGTCATATCTGGCAAGAAGATAAGCTCTAATTATTATAAAAAAGGCTCACTCACCTATTAGAAAATACAGAAAAAAATCTCAGAACCATTGCTCATCTTTTTAGCCGTCTAAAAGCTTACAGCAAAATTCTTTTATATTTTTCTCTCTCTATCATTTCATAAATATTTTTTTCTTTTATGCCCCATCGTTCCGCAATTATAACATTTAGACGGGTTGTTATAGGCTTTTCCTCTCTTGATGATTTGAAATCCTTACCCCTTTATTTAAATCGATTGTCGTTGTTTCCGTAAAAGAGGCCGATAGAATGCTAAAGGGAAGGTCTTTGGTGACGCCATCCCTGGTTGTGCAATAAAAAATTAGAAGAGGCAACAACACTACTAGTATGAAGTAGCGTAGACCCACCAAGGCTTGTTTGACTCGGTGGAAGGCACCAAAGGACAAATCCTATATGGACAAAATTATAGCAAAAATTGAGAGAAAAGAGAATGACCCAATAAAATTCTTTTGCCAAATGGAGTGCTGCTTCTTTGATCGGAACCAAATTGACTGGCTATTGTAGTGGCGAAAGAAAAACGGCACCATCTTCGGCTAAGAGTGAAGAAAAAAATATTTATTAAATGATAGAGAGAAAGTAATTTTGCTGTAAAGTTTCTGGATAGCTATAGAGATAGGTGGTTTTGAGACTTTTTTCTCTATTTTCCAATCGGTGGGTTTGAGCGGAGATCAGTGGCTATGAGATTTTTCTCTTTTCTAATAGGTGAGTGAGCATTTGAGCTTATCTCTGTGCCATAAATGGTAGATTTTGTATCTAATGGTGAAAATTTCAAAATTACATGGCTTATAAACTGGCATGAGTGCTTTGGCCATGGTTAAGCAGATCGTGCTTTAGAATAACTTCTAAAGTGTCTAATACATCTACTTTGGATAATCAAAAAGTATTTTAATCATTTTGATCAACTTTGAGTTGATTTTGGATTTCATTGCTCTGAAAATCATTCTTCCCTACATCCCACTCTTTAACTGAGGTTAAGCATTCCTTTGGTAAAAATGGCTCCCAAACCATTTGTCTTCAATATTGGTTTCAACTCTTGATCAAATCTAAGTTTATTTCGAAGCTTTTTGCTTTATTTAGAGGCACACCCATGTTTTGGTTGCTATTAAGCCCTATTGACCGATTCAAATGCCTATGATTGTTGCATCATAATTGTCACTGTCCAAGCTTTTTTTCAATTAATTGGGGTTGGTTACACCAATCCTGGTCTGTCAATTTACTCTATGATTGTTGCATATGTTGATTGTTCTGCATATATGTGACATTCAATTGGGGTTCTTTAGAGCCATTCATCCAAGATTCAAAACTATGGCCATTAGGGTCTCAAATTATGAAATTTCAAAACTCCAATTTTGAAATGTCAACTCTGATATTTTTGAATTTGATCCCTATTTTGAGATGTTCATATCTCAAAGATGTGAATTTGAGGTGATTAATATAGGATTTCGGATTCCAGTAAACCATATATAGGACTCTTAAAGACCTTAGAAGCTTACCCATGAACCATAGAATCCGAGATGAAGCATGGTTTGATCCGGCCGGGGTACGTCATACGCGCCTGAAAAAAGAATGGTGACCTCCGTAATGGCACAAAAAGAAAAAAAGAAAAAGAAAAAAGAGGATAATAAAAAATAATAATAATTAATGGACGCGTTTCCCCTTGAGTCCGAAAAGCATTTTGAGCATCGGAAATTTATACGACGCCTTTAAAATCTATTTTCAATACCAAGTATGCAATTTGAAGCTAAAAAATATTCAGTGGATTCGTTACTATTTACCTTTAGAGTGAAATGAACTTTCTAAATAATAGGTTACAACTAGTGTAGAAAAAATCGAATCGTAACGGTTATAAGGGGTTATTTGATACTAAGAGGTAAATTGGGCCCAATTAGGTAAGTCCTATGTGCATTTATTTAAAAAAAAATAAAAAAATTAATAAAATATATTTAAGGTATTATTAAATAAAGTACATCTAAATGAAATTGAAAATTAATGAATTCATGTTTGGGGTATTTTTAAAATTTTATAAAAAAAAATGAGAAAATGTAAAAAATTAGACAAGTCCTATGTGATAAAAAAAAATATTAAAAAAATAAAAAATCTAATAAAATATAAAAAAATATATTTAAAATATCATTAAAATATCAAAATTATATGGCATGATAAAATTTGAATATGCATCCGTATACAAACACACCCTTACAATGTACTCTAGGTTTAAGACTTCAAATCCTAATTATTTTTTTTGCACCAGTATGGGTAAGGCCGAGATGATTGATATGAAGTTTTCAGGCACGTAACAACAATTTACCATGAGTTCCAAGGTGATGCTTTATTTATTTGGCCGCAGCCCATCAAAACATTTTCCAAAAATAATTTGATTTCTTTGCAAATTTCCCTCTGTCTCTCTCTCTCTCTCTACCATATTTTTATTCCAGTGAAAACACGGGCATTATCCACTCCAGAGGGCAGATTGCATGACGAAAAAGGGAATAAAACTAAACGAAAACAGTTCCGCTCGCTCTCTCTCTCTCTAACATGGACGGAGCAGTGGCCATGAACGCTCTACTTCCAATCCATGCATCTTCGAGGGCATCACCTCGAGAACACAGCTTCCTCTCAGGGACTCCTCTCATAGGCCAAAATCCATCTTGCAGTAGCACCAGTTTCAGCAACAAGAGTAGAAGAGAGGAAAACAGCGGTTTCATGGTTGTGACCGCCAAAGGAAGGAGAGGAGTGCAAGATAGGAAGTTCCAGAGACCCGCTCTTCCCCCTCTTCCCAAACTTGAAGACGATGGAAACCCCAAGTTCGTCATCTTCATTAGAACTGCAAAGGTCTGTATTTCTCTCTCTTCCCATTTCTCTCTCTGTTCCAGCTTTACTTGATTACATGTTCTCTTATTTCTATCATGGCAGAGAAAGGAAACAATTTTCTTATTTTTGAAATCTTTTCATCTTTTTTGTGCTCAAATATGTGCTTTTTTTCTCCTAATTCTTTATTTGGGTTTTGCGTGTATTTTGTGGGGTTGCTAAATTTGCAGTTCTTTGTGTGTTGAGATTTTTTTCTTGTCCATTTTCATTTGTATGCTGCATAATCTTTTACTGAATTACAGGGAAATTGCCAATTTTTATTTATTACTTTATATATTTAGTTTTATGTGTTTTTTTTTCAGGTTTATCTCTGGTACCCATTGAGTGTTGTTACCGGAGGAACCACTGCAAAGATTATGGTTGCTGCTAAAGATAACTTCCTTGGCAAATATATATATAAAGACACTCTTGCTAGAAACCTTGCTGCTGTGATTTACAGAGTAAGAGCTCCTTTTGTTTGTCGCTCTAAATTTTTTTTTTTTTCGTTCTAATCTTTTGTGGTTCCGTTTTATGTTTATTATTTTAGTTATGTTACTATCTGATCCTTTTGAACCCTCTAAGTTAGTCACTTTGTGTAATTTGTGCTTCTTTTAGTGGGCTTTGTAGTGAATTGTTGTGTATTTCATGCTAGTTATTAGCTGTGTGTTGACTGTTGAGTCTCAGGTGGATTAGGAAAAAACCCATTGTTAAGATTTTTGAATTTGATTTAGATCTCATAATATGTTTCTTTGGAAACTCCATATCTCAGATACAGCTACATAAGCACCTTGAAGTTTAGTATCAAGTTTTCCTAGTTCTAGATTATACTTAATTTCATGCTGAGTAAGAGCAGGAGCCCATCTCGTGTTGGTTTTGATTTTTGCATATGCGAAAAGAAGAACTATGAACTTGTAAAAAACACAATATTTGATTTAGGTTACTTGTGTCTGAAGCTTTCTTCGAGATAGTTTTCTCCCCCCAACGCCCCAACAACACACACACACACACACACACACACAACAAAAAAGCTCAGCAAAAACAAGGTTAGTATTTCTAACTGCGTCACCAGAGGGACTAGATTTAGAATGAACCAACTGTTTTGGAAGAGGGATAACATAGTCCATTGCTCCTCTCTTTTGTTAGGGGAACAGTCAATGGCTCCTCTCGATCAATAACGTGGGAATGGGAATAGCTGATCTTAAAATCTCAAACCTATGATATATTTTGTCTTAATGAAAAATGTCTTAGATAGTTTTTCACTTAGGAAGTCCTCAACAAGAATACTGCTTGTCGACAAGTTCATACTGAGTTCGGAATTTCTTTTTGTTTTTTTTCCATTTCTTCTCGTGGAGCCTTAACTCTAATATTTGTTGATTTCTTAAGTTAGGATTGAAGTGACTGTTTGATATAACCTATTGCTTTTGATAACATACATTCTTGATGACAGAACAACATTATCCAACAAACGACATGATTGTAGCTTGCACTCCTGACATACAATTCGGAAGAGCATCATTCTTCATATTTATCTTGAAAATGCTCTTTTTGTTTTGTTGTTCTATAACAGTGAGATAGCATATTTTCTGGTATTAGCAGAGAATAACACACTTGAGGGTGCTATATCTATAATCTCACAACCATTTTTCATTGTGTTGCTCAATTAACTTAACAATTTTCACCTTAACATTAGTAACGTTCTTGCAAATATTTCGATATCAAGGAAGAACGTCCCCCTAGTGCCACTTGTTGACCAAAAAAAAAAAAAAAAGAAAAAGAAAAGAAAAGAAAAAAACCTAAGTTGAAATTCAAATCCTGATCATATCTCATATGCAAAGTTCTGCATTATTTTTTTCTACTAGAATGTTCTGCATTACTTTGTATACAAAACTATAACAACACACACAGCACGATACTTTGCATGCCAACTACTAATAAGGGGGAAGAGGGGGTTGGAACCTCAAACTTCAGTTAACTCACATGGGATAGTTGTCATAATTGTGCTTATAAGACACAATTGAATAAGTAGAGAACACCAGCATTGGATTTTCAAAACAAAGAGAGAAGCTACAACATAGGTTGAGGGGATCAAGTCATGCACCTAACAAAGAAACATTAGAGAAAAGGGGGCCAATTAGGGTCCAAACAGGTCAAGTCAACCGATTAGGACCCAACCTAGCAGGGTCCAGGCCAGTCCCAAACCCAGACCCGACCCTCCTCGACCCGAATGTTTCCCTGGCTGGACCTGGGTCAAGACCCAACCCACAGGGTCCACTTATCTAGTCCAGATCCACACTGAGGTTGGGCTGACCCAGCAGGTCATCGGGTCAATCCAACCCGACTTGCATGCCTAAGGGGGACCTTAAGCAATATGTTATCATGGCCAATGTTTGCATGCTAAATAAAGATTGTAAAGATTGGGGTTCGTGTTGAGTTTTCAAATATAGAAAAGGGTGGTATCATGTTGAGTCTTACATATAATGGGGTCAACAAAGCTATGTCTTGAATGAGGACTGAGCATGATTCCGGATGTGTAACTAGTCCTTTTTGTTACTCTCAAAGCAAATGCTCATAGACCTTCTAAGATTGGCTTGACATATCAACCTTGAGATGGGTGTAGCTGTACGTGTTTGTATATGTCATGTCATAAGATTCTATGCCCCCTCAAGAGCATGTTGTCCATTTACTCCTTGGGTACAACCCAATCTAGGAGTGTTTTTGGGAAACCTTATTTTGGGGCTATAAACTCTTCAACCTAGCAACTAACCTAAAAATTAAATAAATAAATTTATTTATTTATTTCATTCTCTATGTTCTGTAAAAATAACATCTCAAGATTGAACAGAGACTGGCCAATTTTTGGAGGGTGAAATCTAAGTGTTTGAAGAATTCAGATTTGATTTCAATTATTTTTTGAAATAACCACATGGTGATTCTTTGGTGGATCCCAAAATTTTAGATTGAAAAAATCCTCCCAAGTAGTTTTTTTTCCCGAGGGAGTGAGCGAGTATACTCGGATGGGGGCATAATGTACATGCAAATTTGTCACTATGTTATTGGTGTATTTTATGTTTGTAATCATATTACTGTAGTCAAGCACCTACATGTCCCTGTGTATTTGCGCAATCATATTTATATCAATGAAACGAACTAGGACTAATGGTTTTTGCTGAACCCATATTGTTCTCTGGCTTATTGCTCATCGCTATCTTCTGCTGCGCAAGTAAACCATAAACCAAAATTCCAGTTTGCGGGTTTGGGTTCTTCTCTTATACACTTGGAGTAGAAAGATGATACATACAGCAACAAGAAGACTGTTTGCTACTACCGCAAACTGCAAATTTGGATTAGGGTTTACATGCACAATGAAGATAGAGAGGAGCACTAACCCAGAGAGTGAAGTGAGTCCAAGATAAATCACTGGGCCTGGTGTGTTTCATTGGTATAAATATGATTGCACAAATGCACAGGGACCTATAGGTGCTTTACTATACATGACTGCATACATAAAGTATGCCAAGGACATAATGACATATGTACACATGTATAGTCACAGGTAATTTGAGATTGATATGTCAAGCCAATCTTAAGAAGGCAAATGATCATGTGCCTTGAGAGTCAAGAAAGGACTATTTTGAGTCAATAGATTCTTTATGTGTGAGTCTCAATCAAAACACATCTAGAAGTGTGGTTGGGGGTTTTGGACTTGGTTTGGAGGAGTCTTGAGTGCAAGAAGCATTCTCGTACCTTCTTTAAGGTTCTGTGGCATCTCACAAGTTTTGTGGTAGATCTGTTAGTAAAGTGAAAGGCATCTTCAAGCCTAAATGTGCTTGTGTGCAGTTTTTTCCTCATGTGTTTACAAGATTTTCATATTCTGTGAAGTTAGATGTGTTTCTTACTCAGGGTGCATGCCCTTTGGGTTACTAGAAGCTGCACTTTAAGCACCTCAGGTATTCTCATTCTGTAAAACCTATTGTTTGACTTATCGTCACACTTGCATCCATGGGCAAAGAGAACTCGAGTACAGCTCAACTTACCACTTCTGGAACACAGAGTTTGATGCAAGAAAAGCTAAATGCGATCCTACATTTATTGTAGACAGGAGTCACCATGCCTAATACTTCTCAACATGTGACTGAATATTTATACTTCTCAACAGGTGCCTGAATATTTAGGTAATCGTAGGACTTCCTTGCTTTATCTTCAACTTAGGTCATTGACTTAGGAGCCTAGAAATCATATGTCAGATCCACCAGTAGCTTCCTCTGTTCCGTCTACTTCCATTCGTTGATCTGAAGTCTGTTACTTCGTGCTGATGGAAGATTGTTTCCTTTGTTAAGATGTATATTACTCTTATATTTTAATCTATGTTATTTGTTAGTCAGTTTGATGGTACTTTTGTCGTATTATTGTATAGGGGTGTTTATGTACTTTCTACAACCCAACCATTTGTATACACGGGATTAATCCCTAATTATAATCAAGGAGAATTCTGCCCAAGTTTCTCTGATATTATTAACATGGTATCAGAGCTAGGCTTGAATAAGAAACACTAATCGGACTGAATCTGTAGCAAAATCAGTCCAGTGTACAAAAATATCTGTTAATACTTTGTGAAGAATCAATCTTTCAGTTGTGAATTAAAAATTTGAATTTTTATAACAGTTCAAAATCCTAGATTTGTGGTACCGTAATATTAACATTGTTGCTGCCACTATAGAGATATTGTAGTGATCACTGTAGCATTCCTTACAAGTGTTAGTACATTTCGCTAGGGACCCTAATTTTCTTAAGGGATTTTGTTCTCAAATCCTTGATTATGAATCTATTTTTCAAGTGTTTTGGGGGTTGAAAAATAGTTGTGAAGCAAATTGATACCCAGTTGGGCTCTATTTTTTACTTGATCACACTTCTGGAGTACATTTGGAAGACATTGGACTTTATCAACACTTGTAGGGCATCCCATCTAATTTACGATCACCAGGGCGGAGATCATATATACAATTCCCTAGTTGAGCCAATTTATGCATGCACATTGAACTTCACATATGCATACTCTTACTTGTGTCTTGCAAATCTCAAGTCAGCATGTGGTTGGGGCATTCTAATTGACTGAGGGTACTCATCTAGTCTGCAGTCTAGTCTAATACTGACTGGGCCGGGTGTCCTATTGCTTGCATATCTACTACCAGTTATTGCACGTTTGTTTGTGGTAATTCGGTCACTGGGAAGAACAAAAAGCAAATTGTGATTGCTTGCTCTAGTTCAGAAGTCGAGTGCCGAGCTATGATATCCACAGAATTTAAGCTTATTTTGCTTACATGCATTAATTCATGACATGGGTTACACCTATGCATTATGATAATAGGCTGCTGTCCACATTGCGACTAGGCTGCCAACAGGCCAGGCTCATGCCGGGCCAAATTTATTTGGTCTTTTATTTTGTATATTGTGTAAAATCTATGTATTCTTCCTATCAAGTGTAATTATAATCATCCTAATAAAGAAAGAACAAAAGAAAGAAGAAGAATGTAAAATGGAAATCATTATAATGCAATAGTGCTTTTACAATGGAGTAATTTTGATGAAATGCATTCTAAAATCAATTTTCTCGTGCAAGAGTTGATGAATTTTGTTTTGCCATGGAACCATCTGTGACTTTGTGGGTCAAAGTTTTTTGTGGCCTTGACTTGAACAGGATGAGAAAGAGGTACAGAAGACAGCTTTTAAGCGATATCGTGTGTTGCGATCAGCTTCAGAGTTTCGTTATGGCTACAAACTCGTTGTAAAGCTTCTCTGAACTTCCAGACATTATTTGTTTTTTCTCACTTATATTCTTCTGAAGTCTTGTACTTCAGCTTTTTCTAACTTTTATTTTAATTTTTTAATCTGAGTTGCAGGAAAATGGCAACTTGAGAGCTGCACTTGCTACTTCAGATGTTATTGAAGTAATCCTTCATTCACTTTTTATCTTTTCTCGAGCTATTGCTTAAATAATTGTTTCTTTCCACCTCATCCTAAATATTCCATGCATTTTGTACTACTAATTATCTGATGAATAGTTCTCTGTTTTTTATTTTGTATTGAGTAGTGTTAAATAGTGATCATAGTTGAGCTTGGGCTTGATATGTTAGTTATTGACAGTTGTGACACTACATCCCAATATCAATTCCTACTGCTAAAGTACAAGCCAAATCCCAAGATCGATTCCTACTGCTAAAGAACAACCCAACCAAAACAACCCCCCACCCCACCCCAAAAAAAAAAAAAAAAAAAAAAAACGACAAAAGACAAAAAGTAAAAAAAGAAAAGAGGACCATAAAGCATATTGGTCATGTAGATTTGTAACATTGAAGTCGCCCAGAAATTATGTGCTTCGTGTTAATTAAATATTTAGACAAGAAAACATCTTACTATTTAAGTAATGAGGAAAAAAAGTGAAAGGTTTCCAACTGTTAACAGCTCTTGTAAATTCTATCCTTTTATTACAATGTTAACAGCTTAAAAAAAAACAAGAGTTTCCAACTGTTCACGTTTAAATTTTGGCCTTGCACTCCCCAGGATATGCAACTCGCTCTAGATTACATGCTATGTATGGGCTGTACTGGCTCTAGAAGACTTTTATTTGTCTGTTAATCATAATTTTGTGGATTTATACAACACCCAGGGAATGTATTACAAAACTTCAATCAAGACTTTGGTGCAAGTGAAGTTCGGGGGTAGTTTCACATTCAAAAAAAGAAGAAAAGAGGTTCAGGGTTAGATTAGTGAAACTGCCATTCCACATGCTGCGATAGCAAGGCAAATTCTCCCTTGATGATCCATAGGTAATTCCTACTTAACTCCAAGAACCATTTACAGTGACCTAGTTCTAAAAGCATTAGGAATGTTAGGGGTTTTGACTAAGTTATCAAGGATTATCTTAGCCCAAATGTTGGGGACTAAGATCAATTCACTTGACATTAGAATGTTTAGTTAGGTCACTGATTGGTTACGTGGTGCCATTAGATAGCAGTACAGTGAATTTCACTGGCATCTGAAACCTTTAGATATAAGCTTGGCTACTCTCTCTCTCTCTCTTTCTCTCTCTCAGGGTGCAGAATTTGGCACGTTAACCTTCCATATGTACTTTTCCATGTGAGACATCACGATGGTCATTGATTTCCCAGGTGCCCCTTAAATACGTTTGGCAGTTCTAGGATGCTCTTGGGTTTCTAATTAAGTTTAGCTTATTGGTAATGGTTTCAATGTCTAGACTTGGTGTATTTTGGCCATTTTTAAATCTTGGGGTCTAATTCAAAGACTTTGGTGTATTTTTTGTTAATGGTTGTATTCTTTCTGAGGAGAAAGTAGACTTCGGTGGGGCTACTCTGTACAACACCTTTTATGAGGTGCGAGTTGGTTCAAGTAGAAGGCTCAAAAAGGGCAAGGGGTTAGTCCATAAAGACATTGTTGGAAGTAGTGAGAAAAAACATGGGGACTTATGGCCTCACTAAAGGTATGGCATAGAGCTGAATGACATACCAGGATTCATGTAGCCAAACCCAAATAGTTGGGAAAAGACTCTAATAATGATGACGATGATAGTTGTATTGTTTTAGAGGAAAGCGAATTTACTGATCACTGATGTTCTAGCCCCCTTTTTTAATATTAGAGTTTCTCTTCTGAAGTGGTTATGTAAAAATTGCTTTTGATAGTCATTGATTTACGAAGTTTGAGTGGACTAGAATTTTCCAGTGTTCTTATCTCCCTTTGTGACCTTTGGTTTAATCTTTCAAGTTGTATCTTTTGCAGCATTCTTATGTAGTTGGCTGTGAATAATAACTTGTGTGAGTTTTTGTCGAGGGTTGGTTGATGTTCTTCGTATCTTTCCAAGATTAACCTTATCTTGTTCTTTCTATTAAATTAACTTCGATGCAATTTGAATATGTACAGCTTCCGACACAAGAGGAACTGAAAACTGTTCTCGACAAAGTGAAAGATTACTTTGGCAATGCTACCAGTGGCGCCAAAGAATCCTTTGGGAAACTTACTTCCTTGGGTCCGGGATTGACTGAGGAGGTCGATGAGAAAGCAGAGTTGAGTTTCCTTTCACTTCTTTTTGTGTTAATATGTTTGTATCCTAGGATACTGAAATGCTTTTCTCATTTTCTAAGAAATTAACTGAAAATCATCTTTTCCCTTATTAATACAACAATAATTCCAATGAGGAAAATTCATCTAAACATGTAGAAAATGAGAAAAGCATTTATGGTTGAAGTGTGACAGTACAGAAAGATGGGTTTTAGGGAAATTGCTAAAAATTCCATGTTTGGTGGAAAGAAATAGATAGCTAGCTTCTTTGGGAATTGCATAGATGTACTTATATTTTCTTAGCCTATACGCGACCTTCCCCTGCCCCAATCTCTCTCTCTCTCTCTCTCACACACACACACACACACACACACACAGACACAGACACACACACACACATGCGCCCACGTACAGTGAGAAATTGGTAGCATGGATTTTGCTGCTGTTAACTCTTGAGTGAGAGTGAGAGTGAGAGTGAGAGGCATTACAACTCTTAGAAACATAATGGCACAGTTTGTTTTTTTTTTATAAGGTGTAATGGCACAGTTTGTTCTAAAGAAAATAATGGGGTCAGATTAGGTTTTCACTTCTCAACAAAATTACTGCTGACTTAATGAAATTTTCAATCCTTAGTTTTATATCCTTTGCAAATCCCTTGTCTCTCACGCGAAAATCTATGTAGGGTCAAGGGCTGAAGCTGATGGGTTCCTTTCCTTCTGGGCTGGCCTCACCTGTTGATGTCAATTGTCAACGAGCATGCAAGTTTTGAAACGTTCCTTTGATGGCTTCATTTATAAGTTGGGTATTTAACTGATACAACACAGGTTTGGTCTTTCTTAGTATATTTAATCAGCCTCATGGAGTAATACTGTAGGTCTTTTTCAGCAAGTCGATTTTTAATATGAAAATGGTGCGCTCTTGGAACCTTCCTGTATTTCTTGTTCATAATGTCATCTACATTTGATTTTCTTAGCGCAATAATTTCAGCTTTTTGAATTTGATTAAGGCAATCAAGCTTTGAGAATATATGGCATAAATCACCTTTCCTTTTGTATTATTTATGTTTCTCATTGCTAAAATAATGATCTCTCTCTCTCTCTCTCTCTCTAAATTTGCCTCTTTTTTTTTCATTAGTTGTGAATTATAGTGATGCTCTTATGCGAGGACATATGATTGGGTTGTCCTAAAAGCCCATGCCAAAAGAATGTTGTTGGTTGAAGGCCAGCAAACATACATTAATAGAACAAATCCACCGTCAGAAAGATTCATTTACTAAGGTCCCCATCATGTGCGGCACATTACTACTAAAATATTTGCTAGTTTGATTTTTCATTATTATCATAATACTAGATTGGGAGACAGAGCTGGAAAGATTAGCTGTATTGGAGAGAGAGAGAGAGAGAGAGAGAGAGAGAGGGAGGTGTATATATAGATATATATAGAGAGAGAGGTGATATATATATATATAGAGAGAGGGGTATGTTATGTATGTATGTATATATGTTAAGTTAGAGAGAAGGAGACTGAGAAGGGTATGGTATGTATGTTTGTGTAGAAGTTAAGAGGGAGAGAGAAGGGTGGTATGTAAAGGAGGGGGAGGGAGAGGGGCATGTATGTAAGAGAGAGAGCGAGAGGGGGCATGATATGCATGTAAGTTAGAGAGAGAAAAGGGTATGATATGTATTTGTAGAAGTTAGAGAGAGAGAGAGAGAGAGAGAGAGAGAGAGAGAGAGAGGAGGTAGTAGTATTATTAGTTGTTAGTAGTAGTAGTAGGAGGAGAGGAGGTAGGGTAGGTAGGGAGGGGAGAGTAGTAGTAGTAGTATTAGTTAGTTAGTAGAGA
>NW_006499848.1:808468-820845 GCF_000471905.2 Amborella trichopoda
CTGTAAATTTGTCCTATCAATAGATGTATATATGTTTTGTCCGTCACATCTCAGAAATAATAGTATCATAAATTCTTGGGGTGTGACAGGTTTTGCTTTTAAGATTAAGGTGGGTAAGTTCTCTTTTTTGAGAAGGAAAGAGTACGTCATTCTATTTTAAAAGGAAGTCCTTTAAGAACAGAAAGTATTTTAAAAGGAAGTCCTTTAGGAAGGTATAGAAAAAGTTTTGGAAAGTAGCATTAAAAGGACGGACGTCTATTGTACTGTGTTATGTTTGGTGAATGAAAAAGTAGTTTAACTTATTGAGAAAAATATAAGCTTCTTCTCTTTATGCATTTCTCAATGGATAATATGTGGTGGAGGTCTGGGCTCCCCTCACTATGCTCTTTTCTTGCTGATTTTCGTCTTAATTATGTTTTTTTTTTTTTCTAAAACATAGTTGTATTGTAAGTTATTGGTGAGTTAAGCTGCCTCAACAATCTCATAACAAATAAAACATTACTATGAATAATTTTATTGAAACAATAAAATTATCAATGATAACAAGTACATCCATAGAAGCCCCAAGAGTATAGTGCAAGTGTAGTTGCAAGTAAAATATGTGCATTCACCCAGGTCGCTTCCTATTAGTTTTCATCACTAAGTGGTATTATATATATGAGTATTTGGGACCCTTTTACATTAGTATATTTCTTAGAAATTGGTGAAAACCTTAGGCCCCTTTTACATTGATATGTTTTTTAGAAAGGGATTGAATATATTTTTATCTTTAATACAAGAAGGTCACAATTGCTTATAACCATCTGATATGAAATTTGATAATTTGGATGTGTCATCAAGTTCAAGAAATTTTTTTAAAACTGAGCTTGGTCAATGGAATAAATGCAGCCATTTAATTTCACATCCAATGGTAAAGATTAATTGTGACCACTTTGTACCAAAGATAAATGGTCAAATTGTATACTTTTCGTTCTTAAAAATTTGTAAAAACCTTGTTTGCATGGTGGAGGCCAAAGGTTCCAACCTTAATGATAGTATCTCATAAACAAATTAATGTCTTGAATGGTATCTCATTAACAAATTAATGTATCTTTTTATTTTTATTTTGTATGTTTATGTCATATTACAACATAATGCATTTTCAAATTTCAATGTAGGCAGCTACTATGCCATGGACTCCCATGATTATTCCCATAATTAAATACCTATTTGACTTATGCACGAAATATGGTTATGGTAGAGAGAGAGAGCATTTGGTATAACACTTGGTTAAGGCCCATATTATTTAAAGATTCAAACTGCAAGTTGTTGAAAACAAGTTTGGAACCTTCCCCCACTAATTCCTAATAACGAACTTGTCTGTATTCCACTGTATCTCAATTAAACTAATGGCAAATTTATCAAATTATCCATAAAAAATGATCGTTTAACATTTGACCGTTAGAATATAGATATTTCAAGTTTATATTGATATACATCAGTATGGATATATGGGTATACATCTCTTGATAATATTAGGTATCTAGAAGATAATAATCATTATAGATGTATGGGTATATATATCTTGATAAGATTAGGTATCTAGAAGATAAGAAGAAACTAAATCAAAATTACTTGGTCCTTATGGATGGGTATATATCTCTTGATAAGATTAGGTTTATGGATGTATGTGTATATATCTCTTGATAAGATTAAGTTTATGGATGTATGGGTATACATCTCTTGATAATATTAGGTTTATGGATGTATGGGTATACATCTCTTGATAAGATTAGGTATCTAGATGATAAGAATAGACTAAGTAGACTACGTCAAAGTTACTTGATCATCAAGTAGTAGACTAAGTCAAAGTTACTTGATCATCAAGTTAGTTTGATGATAAGACCTACTACTATTTACCTATATCTCCAAGAACCATACTATATTTATCTCATATATTTATCATATCATATTTATCTCCCGTCTATATATAGATGTACTTATCTCATGTATTTGACGTACCATATTTATCTCTCATTTATATATATACAGGTACGTATTGATGTAAACATTCATCCAAAATAGTGATAGATGCACTTATCTCATGTATTTATCATACTATATTTATCTCTCGTCTATATATATAGGTACTTATTGATGTAAACATTCATCTAAAATAGTGAAGATGTAGCCCGTTGGGCTTTGGATCCGTGAACGTAAGGCTTCGGCCTGAACCATGTAAATATTATGTTCTTTTTTCCTCTCTCCCAATTCAATGTCGGTGCTTGTATGCTTCCACGATAGTGAAGATGTAGCCCGTTGGGCTTTGGATCCGTGAATGTAAAGCTTCGGCCTGAACCACGTAAGTGAACTTAAGGCTTCGGCTTGAACCACGTAAGTGCACGTAAGGCTTCGGCCTGAATCACGTAAATGTTATGTTCTCTCTTCCTCTCTCCCCATTTAATGTCTGCTTGTATACTCTCACGAATTCTAATATGGTATCAGAGCAATAGACTTCTCTGTATGCTCCCATGAATTCTAACAATAGACTTCTCTGTATGCTCCCACAAATTCTAACATGGTATCAGAGCAATAGACTCCTTGGCTCAAATCTGAGCTCGCCAACCTCATATCTGAGGTCGGGAAATTTCAAGACCGCATTAATTGTTGGGGGCAACCCAATGGCTAGTCAGACCTATAGAGTTGGAAAGGGGATCAAGCTTATTGTTGCAACTCCTGACCGATTCATGGACTTACTAATAAACCATGAATTTGAGTTAGATGAGGTATGCATGTTGGTCATAGGTGAAGTGGATTGCATGCTTGAGAAATGATTTCTTGATCAGGTGATGCAGATCGTGAGGGCCCTCTCAAGACCACAAATCGTGATGATCTTAGTCCATGGCTGAGAAATTATCGAAGTCCATGGCTGAAGACATAGTGGTCATAACGGTGGGGAAGGTAAATAGACTCAGTGACACTATGAGACGGGTGGTGATATGGGTAGAAACAAAGGAGAAGAAACATAAACTCTTTCAAGCCACCAGCAGTTGTGTTTGTGGGTTCTATGGCATTGCTAAGAAAGCCTTCAGATGATCAAGTTTTTCGTTACTTGATCTTGTTTAATGATGAAGTTTTTCATTACTCTATCCTGTGTGATGATCGAGTCTACTCGATCTTGTCTGCTCCAAATGCCTATGTTTAATGATTGAGTTTTCCGTTATTCAATCCTGTTGGAAGATGAAGTTTTTCGTTGCTCCATCCTGTGAGATGATCAAATTTTTTTCCGTTATTCGATCTTGTCTATTGATCGAGTTTTTCGTTACTCGATCCTGGAAATTCTGAAAGCATGTTTGTCTTATTGATTGAGTTTTTCGTTACTCGATTCCTGAGGCTGTTTGTCTATTGATTGAGTTTTTCATTACTCAATCCCAGATGTTCCTAAGGCCATCTGTTTCAGTTCCTGGGGTTTGTCCTTTTTTTGTGTTTGTTTTTCAAGCAATCTGAGCAATATAAAGATCACTACTCGTTTTTAACAACTTAGTATTGTTCAAACTCTAGCTGCTTTGTGTCAAAGCATCTTGAGTTTGAACGAGAGTATTAGAATATGAATATCTCGGGTTCATATTAATATATATCATTATGGATGAATGGATATATATCTCTTGATAAGATTAGGTATCTAGAAGATAAGAATTATTATGGATGTATGGATATATATCTTTTGATAAGATTAAGTATCTAGAAGATAATAATCATTATAGGTTTATGGGTATATATCTCTTGATTAAATTAGGTATCTAGAAGATAAGAATCATTATGGATGTATGAGTATGTATCTCTTGATAACATTAGTATCATCAAGTTAGTTTAATGCTAAGGCTTCCTACTATTTCCCTATACCTCCAAAAATCATACCATATTTATCTTTTATATTTATCATACTATATTTATTGTCTTCTATATATAGAAGTACTTATTGATGTAAACATTCATTCAAAATAGTGAAGATGTAGCCCGTTGGGCTTTGGATCCGTAGACGTAAGGCTTCGGCTTGAACCACGTGAATGTTATGTTCTTTGTTCCTCTCTCCCTATTTAATGTTTGTGCATGTATGCTCTCACAAATCTTAACATTGACTTCTATCTTTTGATCTAATTTAAAAAACGTCAAAAAAAAAAGAAAAAAGAAAAAAAGAATCATGAATTGGAATAGTTTTCATTGGATAAAATAAATACTTGGGATTTTTTAAAAACGAACTGGCCCCTAATTACCCAATATATCCTTTGGTCCCACCATTTTTATTTTTATTTTCAATTTTGCCTCCGATTTAATGTTTCTAATATTGGACCCCGCTTATTTTTTTTACTTTTTTATTTTTTGACATTTATGGTGGCGCAATTTGATGTTTAGTATATCAAGTTGCCCCATATGTATGCCGTTATGATAATTGCAACTTCAGACTGCCGTACATTTTTTGCCTAATGTTGTTTATGGGGTGGTTTAACGTTATAAACATTTGATGGTCATTTTTAATAGTTTTTTTAGATTTAAGTGTCTGAGCTTTCAAACACTGGATCGCTTTAGAACTACTCCCAACTTAATCCCAAACCCACCCCCAAAAGCACCCCAAAACAAACAAAAAAATATGAAGTCCTGTGGTCAAAAGCTCGAACTGCTAATATATAAAAAAAACTATGAAAAATGTTTGCATAATATTTGTAACATCGAACTGTCCTATAAAGAAGAATAGGCCAAAAATGTGAGGGGGTCGGACGTTGTAGTCATCAGACCACTTTATAAATGGGGCGGTTAGACATTTTAGACACCAAACCTCCCACAAATGTCAAATAAAAACAAAAAATAAAAAATAAAATGTAACGGGTTCAATTTTTGAAACATCTCGGGGTAAAATTAGAAAAAAAAAATCAAAGGAGTACGACCTCACAATAAATTTTTGAACTTATGGAGCAAAGGGTGAAGTGAATAATTTTACGCAGTCCATAAGTATAAATCTAAGTACTATATCTCTTGTAGGTATTTTGACAAACATTCCTTAGTGAATTGAAACAATACTATATTATTAGAGTAATGATCCTGTGAGACCCTCCCACATCCATATATGTAGGGCCTCAAAGGATCACCATTAAATTTGACACAGATCTCTAAAAAAGTTATTACATGGGTGTGAAACTTGATTTTTCTAGAGATCTGTGTCAAATTTAATGGCGATCCATTAGGGTCCTACACACATGGGTATGGGAAGGTCTCACAAGGTCATTTCCCACACTATTATCATCATCGTCAAAGCTTTTTTTTTTCTAAATAATTAGAGTCAGCTGCACGAATCATAGTCCACCATTATATTCCATTAAGGATCATATCCGAAACAATATTATATACCACTAGCAAATAACATATGATACAACGAGGGCTTGTATGTCCATTTCCCAAGATACATGGTCGATAGTTATCATCCCCAATAAATTATGGCCAATAAATTATGGCTTTGGAGTTACGATTAACATTCATGGTCCATAATTAAGAACAGGTAAAGATAATTCGTTGTGTGCAGCGATATCTTGAATTCTACCTAATGACATGGTGTATATAATATACATTCACCTCGAGGTCCCCTAATCGAGGTCAAGGGTTTAGATAATACCCAAGGTATTTATGTGTCTTGACTCAAAAACAGGAATTTCTCTGAAGAAATCTGTAATTTACATATCATAATGAATCTACCCACCATCTTCGTCTATAGTCACATAAATCTTGGATGTTCTTCTATGCTATTTCTTTTTTATGTCTACTATGTAGTGGTTCTTCGTTATTGTCTCTCTTCATTCTCACGTGTCATCGACCAGTCTGGTTAGGGTTTTACACAGCGCATTCTTCACCGTTGATCTTCATCCAAGGGTGTCTGGGTCCACCAGAACCCAGACCCAACCCAAACATTAAAATACCTATTTATTTAACTATATTTAAATATATTTTATATATTGGAACTTGAAAAATATTACCAGACTTGAACCCGGATTTTATTGGACCTGGACCAATCCGAACAGTATTCGGATCCAAGATTTGAATACCATTCGGATTTGGGTCCAAGATTTGAACTCGGACCCAACCCGCTAGGTCCAATTTTTGAACCCATACCTAACTGACCTGGATTAGATCTACCCCTCGAGTCCCAGGTCAGGTCCGGGGTCCATTGCCGCCCCTTATCTTCATCGTCCATCATCAAGTGGGGTATGATATATGATACATATTATTTCTGTGCAATTGGATTCATGTGCTTTAGGATAAGAAGCGTATTTTGATTAGTTAAAAGTGTCTTATTGAGATGGCATGCATACCGCATATGTATTGTCTTGGGTCTTTGTTAATTGTCTCTCTTCACTTGTCTATTTCTCATTCGACTATTAAGTTTTCATCTTCATGCAAGGACATTAGATTAGCATATGCATGACTAGTTTATTGTATGCTTTAAATTCATTACTAACAGTGATTGTGACCAAAGTCTCTTTAATTATTTAGAGAGAGAGAGAGAGAGAGATTTCATTAATAGTAATGATTGTGACCAAAGTTTTTTTAATTATTTTCAGAGGGGGGAGAGAGAGAGATTAAGGCATCTTTGGCTCTCTCTTCTTGTGTTTGGGGCAGAAAGGAATCAATAGGTCAACCAAGTAAATGACTTTGATGAAATCATCGACTCCTGCATATATAGAGAGCGAGGTTAAATTTATACATGAAGAATTTTACGTTGGTGTCCACCCTGGGGTTACCATTTCACAAATTTTGTTTTTCAAAGATGTCATTATTTTGAATCTTCAAGGTCCCGATAAGATAATTATAAAGCCACTAGACTTGAAGGTCTAAAGTCACACTAAAAAAAGTTTGACTTCGGACCATTGAGATATGAAACCATAAAGAATTATGTTCAACAATTCATTTTTGAAATCTTTTGTCACTTCAGACCTTAAAGATCCGAAGTGTTGGGGTTGGTGATATCATAATCACTACAATAGAAGGTTATTTTCTAAATGATTGATTAGAATTGAATAGAAAAATTATTAAAATTCAAAACATTATCAGACAACTATGACTGTATGCTGGATTTCGGATTGTGATGAGCTATGAGAAAAATACTGTAGAAATTCACGAGTGTTTATAAGTGTTTTATATATGGATCGGCCATATTTAATTTGAGCCATTGAGCATTTACTGTAGCTATCAGCTAGTTGAATGATATTAGGTTCTTCTATATATACCATAATAACTGAAAGTTGGACTATGTGATCAAGCACGGTGTATATAAATTAAAATTTTTCTTATTTTTTTTATTCTTATACCGACAAGACCACTCACAATGTCCAATTATAAACAAATAATTCTTAAAACAAACAAATACAAGAATATAAACACGGATCTCACTTGCTACTATTATTGAATACAATTCCTTAAATCAAAACCTTAATTCATTGTTTTATGAGAAGAGAAGATCAAATCATAAATAAATATTTTAAAAAATAAAATTGCCAGAGATTACCTCAACCTGTCTTAATACACCCTACACCGAGTCTCCTCGTTCTAATGGTGCTTTGGATCTATAATTGGTCTCTTGATTCTTCTACATGTGGCAAAACCATTTCAATGACATATGTATCTCGATTTAAAACCAACTACTTAATGCCTCAATGACTTACTCTTGCTTAAACCCCTTTGGCTTGATCTTTGGAACCATCGATCTCAATCTAGAACCAACTACTTAGGGTCTCAGTGCCTTACTTTTGCTCAAGTCCATTTGGCTTCATCTTTCTAGAGATGAAAGATATATCAAAGGTAGAGGGATAGATCTACTAGCAAGGGAATCCTCCTATTTGCTACCCAAAAATCAAACTACCACAAGGTAACCTTAGCTTGGGCATGCCACTTAGAAACGAGAGAGATGAATTGGTCATACCTCTTTGGCTTATGAGAGATTTTGGTTGGGGTGTGCCCCTTAGAAAAACTTGAGAGAGATCTTCAAGCTCTAAGTGGGGCGCGTCACCTATAGAGAGATCTTTGAGAGAGAGACAAACTCTTAGAGAGATAAGAGAAAATAGGTGTAAAGATTTGATGAGGTGGGAGAATCTGGGTTTACCTCAATTCGTAGGGTCAAATATTGACCGTTGATCTAAAGAGAATTGTGAGATGAGATATTTGAGTAATTCATCTCTTTGATTCACCATCAAGATTTAAAGAGTTAAGCTACAACCATATCTTCTATTTCCTAGATCTAGCTAGAGTCATATATTCCATTTTCTAGATTTATTCCCATCAAATCTTTTAATAAAGAAAGTATATATCTTATTTTCTATTTTAGTATATCCCATCTTTATTTCTTGGATCAAGTAATCTTGATTCAAATATTTACTACTTAGTCCCTGGGTGAGGGGTGCCACCCTTTGGTCGTCGTGGGCCGCACCCAATCCCATATGTTTTAAATTGTGCCTTTATATTTATGGAGGGTCCTATATAATTTTAAAAAATATTTTATTTTGAATTTATAATTTTTAAATCTTATATTTTATTTAAAATATTGAAAAATTAATTTCTCTTAATTTATAAATCGAAATAACAAAAATAAAATATCAAAAGATTCATAAAAATTCAAATAAAGATCCTAAAAATCATATATCATAAAATTAATTAAAACTAACTAATTTTAATGGGAATCAGATCCGTTAGATTTAGGAATTTATCAATATATGAGACCACTCCACCTTCAACTGCAAATCACGATCTACCTAATTTTTTCAAATTGACCTAGTAGTTCTTATGACCTACAGTACATTGTAGGAGCAATCTCAGTTTATGGATTTTAGGTTCTCCCCTAGAGACAAAAAAATCATAGTCCTCAATATCATGATGCAACCATGACTCTATGGTGCATAGGGGTAATTTTTCGCACATGTACAAGCTTCATTTTCATTGACGAATATCAAAACGACTATCTATATATATGCAGTGTGATAATATAACGATGAGGTTTAGCCATGTCTTTAAAGGCTACTCATCACATGCAAAGGTTACACAGTCTCTCAGCTCTCATCTGGGCATACTCCGATCTCATCAAAAGTTAACCCACTAAACCATTCTGTAGATCCATATACCCAAGTATCGTGGGTTTTTCCAAACTCGGCTGGCCTAACACGTCAAGCCTAGACCGAGTATTGACAAATCGCTTATGGTCCACATGATGACCACATTCCCACTGAGTTTATGTTTCACTGTACAAATGCTCATATAAGCTTTCAAAAGACCTTTAAAGGCCATATAAACCCAACAATAACGCGGTCCAAAATGACTTTATCCACTAATATGTAAGTTTAACATTGAAATGTTCAGAAACTTGAAGGTGATGAATGACTTATTTTGGCCATTTCCGAGTCAAATAATTAGTTTTGGAAAATTGCTGAGTCTTTTTATTCACACCAAGGCAACTCTCCAAGTCAAATAATTATTTATAAAAAGTCTTGGTGAGTACATCAAAGTCAAGGGTATATAATTATACCATTGACTATTATTTTTTTATAAAAGTCGAGGGTACATTTTTATACATTTACAAATGATACAAGAATATGTCCTTTATTTAGAAAAGGATTAGATGTCTCAACCTTAGTGTGTGCATTAGACTGTAGACATTTTAGATTTCAAGATGCATTGATAAGAGGAATACATGCCTCATTAAGTAATGGACCAGTTCATTTTGAAATATTTTCAAATTTCAAAGTAGCCATAGAAGATGCAAATCTAAAAGAAACATTAATGATTAAGGTACAAACGAATGAAAAAAATAGCTATAATATTTCAATACACTATAGAGTTGGTCATAAATTAACAAAAATGGCAATTAATCTTAAGGCTATTAATAATAGTAAAAAAGGAGAACCAGTATATCATCTTCTTCATGAAAAGTTTTAAGGAAAGAATGGGAATCAAACCCAGACTGATCACCTGTAGTAATTCATTATGCTATTGCGTTGTAAAACATGAGATTGTTAAATCAATATATGACGGTAGTATCATAATCATCATCATCTGAGCTTTATTCCAATTATTTGTCAATGTATGAAGATATACATAAGATATTATCACAATTATCATCATCCGAGCTTTATTCCAATTATTTAACAATGTATGAAGATATGTATGAAAAATTGTTGAACACATCCAAAATTTTTAATAATAAATTAGTCGAGTTGTCCTAAGAACAGGTAATGAGACAAGGACGTGGTACTAGTTCTTCATAGTCTAAAAAGTTTGTCGTGCTTTGGGAGAAAATTTTTCTATGATTGGTTGGTAAAAGTCATCGCACACGGAATTAATTGATATTACAAAAGATTTTGCGCTCTTGCCGGAGTAACTGTCCATTTATTCCCTGGGGTAACACTCAATCTACGAGTACTTCAAAGACTCCTAATTTTGGGGATGTATTCTCTTTAACTCATAGACTATAACCTCAATAAAAATAAAAGTAATCCAAATAGCACTCTCTATGTACTTAAAAAATACTAATGCTTCAAGATTGAATAGAGACTGTCGAATTCTTAGAGGGTGAGATATAAGCGACTCAGAAATCAAAACCCAAATATTTTATTTTAAAAATAATCATCTATTGATTATTAGGTGGTTCTTAAAATTTGAGATAAAAAAAATCCTCACAAGTTCATCTTTTACCAGATGGAGTGAATGTATAATATGCTCACACAAGGAGCACAGTAATTGGGCAAATTTTTATTTTTCAAAATCTAAAAATAATATTATTCTTTTTTGGATTGATTACAACTGGTCACAAGAAAATGCTGCCAGATATTTCTTTTTTGGATTTATTACAACTGGTCACAAGAAAATGCTTCCAGATATTTCTCAAAATACTAGCTGCATGCAAGATTAACCCATCATCCATTCAAGAACTATTCTAATGCAATCTTAGTTCTCATGGAAACTACATGTATATGCAACTCAGGTTCCTATGTGAGTTATTCCAAAGAAAAATACATTAATTTTCACACACGCAACTTATTTTCTATACAAACATTCTCAAAGTAAAAATACAATAAATTTCATGCACATTTAACAATTTTCCAATACACATGTACATAAAGTAACATACTAAAAAAAGGCAAAGAATAAACCCAAAAAGATTTGATTAGAAGTAGTGAGAAAATATATCAAAAGTTATGGCATCACCAAATGTATGACTCTTAATAGAGCAAAACGACATACCAAGATTCATACAGTCGATCCCAAATAATTTGGAAAAAACTTTAATGATTATGATGATGATGACATACACTAACTGAGCATCCATCTTCGTGCTGAACATGAATGTCGAATAGGACCATGCCCTGACTCGGATAGCATGACCATGCATCAGCGATTTGTGCCATTCACCAAATCTCAAGGATTGCCCATTTTGATCACCTTGGAAGATAACCTCCCACCCAACATAAGTGGAAAAAATCTCGGAAGGTGGTGACTCGAGAGGGAGGCTTTTGACAAGGTAAGAATTCATCATTGTCGCTTTGTTTTCTATAACAAACAATATGCTCATTACATATTGTTACTATGGTTTTATGTAGCAATCAAATTGCTCATTCGAGTTAATTATTTTCCTTTTTGGTAAGTGTACTTTAAAATCTAATGATCACTTCCCTATCTATTTTTCGCCCTCCAAACTATAATTTAGAGCTTCAAATATAAGGGAAAGGTTTCTATACTTCCCCTAATATATAGAAGATATATACTTCCCCCATCCCGTCATTCAATTTTGATTAAGTGAAACTCTTGTCCGTTTGATCTAGATCTGACGCTTTAAAGTATTTTATTTTTAGTTTTTTCTAGAAATTGTATGAATATGAAATTTGATACATGCCATCATCTCAATGGGGCGCACTTAAAAAAATATATAAAAAAAAATTTCAACATAATGATCAAAATACCCCTTGAAGGTATTTTAGTCATTTTATTTTATTGAAAATCTTTTTTACAGGTGCAAGTTTAAGAGAGGAGTGGACACCCAAAATTTCGTGTCAAACTATTTCGTAAACAAAATAAAAATAAAAATAAAATAGCGTAGTGATGTGACATTGTAATTGAGAGCATCTCAGTTGTCTATTCATAATTGACAGTTGGATAGGGGAAATATATAAGTTTTATGTTGTAGGGGAAATGTATGAATTTTATGGAGTAGGGGAAGCATAGTGTCACACTCCAAGAATTTACAGTACTGTTATTCCTGAGATGTAAAAGACAAAACATATATACATCTATTGATAGGACAAATTTACAGTGGCGGGGTCTTACAAAATAAATAAAGAAAGCTAGCACAACAACAGTATCTTCCAAGG
>NW_006499848.1:820866-853416 GCF_000471905.2 Amborella trichopoda
TATCACCTATTTAAAAGCATATTTTCTCCTTTTTTTTTTTTGTTTTTTTTTTTGAAATTTTAGGATTGTTACACATAAAAACCTTGCCCAAAATAAAATGCTAATATAGAAGATCTCTTAAGACTTGAAATGGATAGTTAAAAAAAAGTGTTGCAAGAGCAACTATTTTTAGAGCTTAAAATTTGTTTTTTTTTAAGGTGCAATTGGTTCCAAAATATGAGATAGAGATGACCGATATATGGGGGTTTTGGTACCAGATCCGGTTTATCTGACAAGTGTGGCCTTATATAATACTCTTCAAAAGTTGGAATGGTTTATATAATATTGCTGCCATATATGGGAGAAGTAACGTGTACTTCAAAAATTTAGTAGAAAAGAGTATTTTTAAGTTGTAAAACCTTCCAATTGATCATCTCGATCTCGAGATGCATGAATACAAAGAAGAAAAAAAAAGAATTTCAAATCTCAAAAATAGTACATTTTGTTACAGGTTTTTTAGAACGTCTATTTTCAAAATTTTCAATTGTTTATAGATTTTCTTGATCTGCACGATTTTAAATTTTTTAAATTCACAATTAGGGTTGAACATGGATTTTTAAGCCATCATAAGATTTTTTGAACTGTCTTTCGACAAAACTTAAAGTCGCGACGTACTATAGTATAAGGTTGACACCTTATACAAACCTCACCCCAAGTTAAAACCCTAAAAGGTGAATGATTATATCTCAAGAAGTCTTTCTTACTATCTTTACTGTATACATCTGAGGCACAATTCTAGCCGGAAGTATTTGATGAGGAAAACTCTGCAGATCTGTCGCCTCCACCTAGATGAACATGGATCTTTAAAAAAAAACCGGGCTTAAACCTGGCCTATCTTGCAATGTTTTTTCTTGATTTTTATTTAATATCTTCATAATTTCAGCATTTGCACTATTTTTGAAGCTCCAAAGTTTATAGTCAAGGGCAGAAATAAATTTGCAGGCCTTCCATTTAATTTTGGCATCATAATTTATTTTTATGGTTAGTTTTTCTATCACCGATAAAAAAAAGATTTCAAATCCTAAAAAAGGCAATAAAGTTAATTTCCAAAGGCCAGCATTAACGACGTTTTTCCATGGGTTTCTATCTGAATCTCTACCTTTTCTATCTCTGTGTCTCCCGATCCCCAACTCTGTCCACTGAGAGATACCTACCTGTCTCTACTCTCTACACTTTTTACCTAAATAAATCTTACAGCTAATCTTACAAAAAATGATATGGGAACCGGACACGGGTCCAGACACGGAATTCAAAATATAGTGTGGGAGACGAACCCGGATCCGATCCAAAAGTTAAAATACCTGTGTATTTAACTATATTTAAATATAGATATTGGGACCCAAAAATATTATCAGAAACAGTCCCAGAGACCCGATCGGACTTGGACCCTGACCCGATTAGTGTTCGGGTCTAAGATTTGGACCCAGACCTGACCCATTGAATCCAATTTTTGGACTCATACCCAGATCTGGATCGGGTCTACCCCTCAGGTCCCACGTCGGGTCCGGGTCCATTGCTACCCTGAGACTCTTTTTCTCTCTGTTGACATATGGTTTAATAAGGACCATTATCATGTAGTTTAATGAAGAAATTACCCTATCCAATTTTTTTCTACGAATGGACCTAAATATCAGCTCCTTTTCTCTGTTTTAAATTGCCAATAAAACAAATATTTGTGCTAAGAAATATATTCACAGCCAATTCATTAATACTAACTTTTTGGGAATTGATGAAGAATGACTTCAAAAGATTTTCTAAATAGAAAAGGGCGGTGATCTTATGCATCGGTTGTATCATAGTATAATACAATCATACTTCTAGAAACTTATGTTTGTGGTATTTGTATGACTCAAAATTTTGCACACACACTCCTTTCATCTCAATAATCAATCTTAAAAAAAAAAAAAAAGGTTGGATTTGAACCCTAGATATGGTCCAAATCAGTCCCCTCCAGCAATGAATCTAGACCATTTATTTGGTGAATTTCAATATCTTAGCCTTTACAAACTTAAAATCACTTTTTTCTTTTTTAACATTGTTTATCTAATGATGATAAAGCCATCTAAAAAAATTGGAAAAGAAAAAATCCTTCTAAAATCTAGATCTAACCATCTTATCAAAATGGATGACCTAAGTTTATATATGGCGTCAACCTTAGACTAAGTAAAAGAGCACATCAAAAAATAAAAAAACCATCACAAAAGTTTGTTTTAATGTTAAAAATTGCCAAATTGATCATCTCAACCTCGAGATGTATCGATATGGATAAAAAAATGATTTCAAGTCATATAAATAGTGCATCTTGTAATGCATAATTGGGACCGTCCATTTTTTTAATTTTTTAGTATTTATAGATCTGTCTGATGTGCATCATTTTTTTATCCTTAAATTTTATAATTAGGGGAGCAATAGATTTTCGTGTCATGACAAAGCCTATGGGCATTAAACTGCATCTTTCGATGTAGCTTTTGGGCATTAAAACTGCATCTTTCAACAAAAATAAGATTGACACCTTATAAAAACCTCACCCTATCTAACATATCTACTTAATCGAAGTTCTACAAAAGAGGTACTACGCACTTCCAAGAAAAAGTTACAAGTACTACCTAAAGGCTTTACAGTAATTCTAGTTTTTGTTCTATGATTAATACAATTCTTTGTACTATGAGCTTAGTTTTTATTTATCTGTTTCTTAGTTTCATAATGCTCTGCCAGCATTTCTTTTTTTTTCATAAATATTTTTGGTTGGTTGTAGATTTATATTCTTCTGCCTGGATTCCCGCCTAGCATAAATAATGAACCACTTGCTCTTAATTTCTGTTTAGGTTTTCTATTTTTACTTTGTGTATAACCTCATAAATGTTAATATGAATTATGCGATTTACGTACAAACATGCAACACAACTGTTTATCTCTCAATCAGAAATTCTCATAAATATGCTTTTTTAAGGTTTATGCTCTTTGTTTTGACCAAGTGCTTTTTTAAGGTTTATGCTCTTCACCAGTATTTTAAAACTCGAATATCATTCACCCACATATCTATATCATATTATTATATCAGTAATTTGGATCCGATCTGAATGGGCGATCCAAAAAAATGTTAAATTAAATACAATGAAATAAAAATTGAAATAGAAGTTTACAAGAGAAAACTTTATCTATATCCTTTTGCTATAGCAAATTAATATGTCTCCTCCTTCTATGCCGTTGGATTTAAATGGACAGCTGAGATTAATTTATGTGTAATTTCACAAAACTCCTTTTCAAAGCGAGAAGCCATTTTTCCCCAGATTTTCATGGACAGTTGAGATTAATTTATTAATAAATACCATTTATATTATTTTATTTTTTTACTTTTTCATTTTTTTTCCGTTGGACCTGGCCCGTCTCAAGCCTACTAGGGCCAGGGCTAAGCTAGGCGAGCACTATGGGAATTAGGGTGGGGCTAGGGCCAGGGTTGGCATAGCCCAAGTCTAGCCCTAGCCTGGCCCAAGCCTAAACCGTTTTCAGCCCTACATTCACATAATGCTAAAAACTAACACCAAATGTAACAAGAATGCAATACACTGAAATCAATTAAAAACATTTAAAACCTTTTAGTTTGAGGATCTATAATAATGGGAAAAAGACTAGTATGGTATGTTGTGTCTGTATCATACAATGTTATCATGATTGGATCGCTCATTGAACTGGTGAGGGGCCTAGTCTCATAAAAACTAGTCTGACCATAGGTTGAACTACTCTGTCTAGATTGAAAAAGAGTTGCCTACATTGTTTGGCGATTGAATAGGTTGAAACTAGCCTCTTGGTATTGGTCGAATATTAGTTTAGCCGAATTTTTACCAAACTCAGTTTTTACTCTGGACTGATCGGCTAAAGCATTAATCCGCACTCTAATCCGTTGGAGTGTCAATTCAGTTTGGTCTGAATAACTATAATATATTATACTTGTATCTCGGGGGAACATCTATTATGTAGGAGATGAATATGCGCCAGTGTTCCAATCTCCGGGGAACCTCCCAACGGATGAGATTAATAACTGTAATATATTATACTTGAATCTGGGGGGAACATCTTTTTCAGTTTGGTCTTAATAACTATAATATATTATACTTGCATCTCGGCACCCCTCGTATCGGATTGCCAAGTTCAGATCTTACATGGTTGATTGATGCCTCTCAATTTTTTCTAACATAGGAAAACTAGATATGGTTGATTGATGCCTCTCAATTTTTTCTAACATAGGAAAACTAGATATTGTATTGTCTCATTGTCGCATCATGCCGTATAACAATTACCAAGAGCAGTGTTTTAAAATTTGAGAATTTTCAATCTAGATCACTGAATTGGATAGGAATCGGCTAAGACTGAATTGGTTCTTGGATGCCAGGTTTCTCCTTAAAACTGTCATATAGCATTTTCTTTTTCTAATTTTATTTAGAGAAAGGTTTCTATGCTTCTTCTACAGCATAAAAGATATATACTTCTCCTTTTATCCAGCTGTTTAATTTAAATCAAGCCACTAATTGTTTAATCTAGATCCAATGTCTCAAAGAATTTTATTTTTAATTTCTTTCTATTAATGGTATGAATATAAAATTTGATATGTGTCATCATTTCAAAAATTTTAGATAAACAATTTCAAATTTTAAATTTTGGATAGAAAGTATGTCAAATTTTAGGGAGAAACCATATCAAATTTTAGAGGGAGAAACTATCTCAAAATTTTTATGGATACTATCCCAAATTTTGAGTTTTAGAGAGAGAAAGTATATAAAAATTTTAGAAAGAGAAATTGTATCAAATTTTGTTAAGAAACAATAGATATAAAAGCGATTGCAAGGAATCCATGAAGTTTATATAGTTTATCCAAACAGGATATTTGAAAAATGCATGACAAATATCCTTGATATTGAAACTCCATAAATTTTTTTAGATGTCAAATATCTAAGATTCGTAATTTTCTCATATCCAACTGGACCCTAAGCATAAACCTCTCTTCTCACTTTCTCCTCCTAAATTCAAGACCCAAGCAACACCCAATAACTAGGGTTTTCTCTTGCTAAACCGCTTTCTCTCTAACAAAAATCCAAGCATGCTCTCTCTGTCAAAGTTCTCAAAGGAAAATTCCCCCGGATGAAACTGTACTATATTATACTTATTAAGATAAGACCTGACTGAACCAGCAATCCAACCAATGAGGGTAGGTTGATACTTTAGCCAATCGAATCTAAAGTAAAAAGTGAGTTTGGTCAAAAATTAACTCAAAACTAGTATTAGTCTAATTTTGGTCGGTTTGAAAGTGAATTTTGACCTATTCGACCGCCAAACAAAGCATGCAACTTTTCTTTTTAAATATATTATGTATTTTAAAAACATTTTTCATATTTTTTAATATTTTTAAAATCCAATTAAAGCGATTCAACTTATGGTCCGAGCAATTTTGAATGGACCATGCCCCTCATCAGTTTGATGGCTAATCTGATCATAATAACATTGTATTGTATAAACCAACATACTATACATGTCTTTTCCGTTTATTATAGATCCTCTTAACACGAGCTTTAAAAAAAATTTAATTGATTTTTTGTGTATAACTTTCTTTGTGCATTGGGTGTTAATTTTCGGCATTCCATGCATGTCGAGCTAGCAACAGGCTGGATTTCTTTCGGCTAGGCCGGGCTGAATTGAGCTGGCCATGTCTTAGCCTTGGCCCACCCTTGACGTGGCCCTCAAGCCACAAAATATGGTCTGGGCCCAAATGTTTTAGGGCCAAAGGGCCACCCAGCCCATTGCCACGCCTACGTGAATACTCTCTAGTTACAGTGATTATTTCTATTATTGTGTTAAAGAAAAGGGAAAGTGATGCATATTCTCTCTCTTTATAATTGTAATCCTATATAAAGTAATGGACTTTTAAAGTTAAAAAAAAAGGACATTTAATTCAAAATTATAGTATTTATCTTTTTTCTTTTTTCTAATGATCTCATAGTCAAAGTGGAATTTGGGTTGTTACGAAAGGAGAGAGAAAAAGAGATGGAGATTCATGAGGGTGAGAGGAAGGTGTCCATAGGTGATGGAGAGAGAGGGGAAGGGCAAAAAGAAAAAAAAAGAAAAAGGAAAATAAATATTGTTATTTTGACAATAAAAAATGTAAAGACGGGTTTAACGTTATTTACTTTTATTTGGAGGGTTATTTGGAATTACAATTTCAGAAAAAGGGGTTATATTTTTTATTACGGTGAAAATAAAAATAAAAAACAAAGAAAATAGAGTACTCAACATGCATATCCCTCTAAAATACCATAATTTCAAAAGTCCCTTTTTATTTTACGTTTTTATCATACCTAATTCGTTTGCCATTTTTTCAAAAGAACAAAATGCCTGTAATTTGGATTTCAAAGGTTTATCAAAGTTCGTGGAAACTTCAGATTTTTGGAATCCGAACTTTTTGTGATGAAGGAACAACCTCGGATTTTCAATTTCTAAAGCTTTGTTGAAAGACGATACAGAAACAATGTCATATCTTTAAAATCTTAGGTTTGTTTTTTTAACGAAAATACTCCAACAACTTTGGTATAGAAAGGTCACAATTATTTATAGAAAAAAATTTATGTAAGGTTGTAACCTTAAAATGTCGAATCACATATGCACCTCAAAAATTTATCGGAAATGTTGTTTTAATGTTGAAAAAACCCTCTAATCAATCATCTCGACATCAACATCTATGAATATGAGAACAAAAAGTTTTTGAATATCGAAAATAGTGCATCTTCGAACATATTATCTACACCGTCCATTTTCAAGATTTTCATATATTTATAGATCTACTTGATTTTAACCATTTTCGAAATTTAAAATTTTTTAATTAGGTATGAAAATAGATTTTAAGATAATACCAAGAATTTTTTACATCAAAATTATATGATAAAATTTTAAGGTGATCCTTAATTGGATTGTTAAAGAATTAGAGAATTTTGTTTTTTGAATTTTGAGCTTTGTTAATAAAATAAATGCAGCCACTAATTTTCACAATGGTTCAGATTAGTTTTGACCACCTTGTATCAAAGGTAAATGATCTCATTGTATACTTTCTCAAATGAAAAATATCGGGACTTATGTATAGAAAGCTCAGTATAGGGGGATTACTTAATTTTTTTCAAAAGCTCTAATTTGAGGGAATTCTAGGACAAAACAAAATAGAAAAAGCATCCTGACCTTAAAAATGGAAAATGGGAGATAATTTTTTTAAACAACCAAAACTAGATATTTTTGTAATTTTTCTTCTTTTTTTTTTATGGACATATTAGTATAAGATTCAAGTTTTTCTTCACTTTCTATTTTGTTTCATTATTTGTATTTTGAACTTTTCCTTGTTTATTTCCTGTGCACTTTTCCTACAAGTCTCCACCATTCAATTAATCTCCCAAATAAAGCTCTCCTGAAAATTTCTTAAAAGCATGGGCAACACATGTACATACGCATGCAGGCATAATCATAATTTTTGGTTATTGTTAGAAACAGCTTAATTTCTAGAGAGAGAAAGAGCAATTTCTATTGAAGAAAAAAGCTCATTTTTAGAGAGAGAGAGAGGGGGAGTAAGAGAGAGAAAGTTCTATGGTAGTGCAAGAAAACAAGCTCACTTAGAAAAAGAGAGAAAAGAATGGCTCCCTTTTAGAGAGAGGTGTGGGGGAGAGGGACGTAGAGAGAGAACATGGTAACGGCCATGCTTAGAGCAATAGAGAGATGACAAAAGTCGATAGATACACCGAAAAGCAGGTGAGAGAATCACTACACTCCAATTTCATATTAACTTTATCATTAGTTTGGATAGTCATGAATAATCCCATTTTTAGCCCCCCACTAATATAAGTAACAAGATTTAATTAAAAATTGTGCGAATAAACCTAAACCGTCCGAGCAAACTGTGGGCTGTACAATTTCCACATCATTTTATTTTCTCTTGCTTCTCTCTCTACTCCCCCTCTCTCTCTGGACATTTATTAAAGGGAAAACAGTGTGATGTTTTTTGAATGGTGTTGAGAAATTGTAAAGGATTAGTAAAGGGTAATTGGGTTTCTGAATTTTTTGTTTTCTGTCAAGTTCTGTGTGTTATGTTTAGAGAGAGAGAAAGAGGTTGGTTTAGAGCTGTTTTAGAGCTGGTTTAGAGAGAGAGAAATGGAGAGGCTTTAGAGAGAAAGGTAAATGAGTACTTGAATTTTTTGTTTTTTCTCAGGTTCATTCTGTTACGTTTTGGGGGACGAGAAAGCGAATAGTTTTTGTAGTTGCCGCATTTTTGTAATTGGATATGGTTTCAGAGCATGCAAAAATGGCTTCCGCTCCAATCCCCGTCAACAACTCTGACAAAACCATCCACCCCAAGAAGAAAAAGGTTCTCTCTTTATCCCTCTATCTCTCCATTTTCAAACTCGGGCCATCTCTTTCTCTCCCTACAAATCTTTCATGTATTGCGAAATCATTCTGGCTTCTCTCTTGTTTTGCACAGGTTCATCGGTCAGCGAAACTGAAAAAGTGCAAGCTTGATGCTCGTCGTGAACAATGGCTAACCCGAGGTTCACCATCGGTTCCAATTCTTTCACGAAATTAAGGATTCTCTCTCTATAATTTTTGCAGCATGCATTTCAGAAGCTTCCCCAAATTCAAGCACATTTATTCTCTTTTCTTGAAATGCATGAATTCTTGCTTTTTCTTTTCTTTTTTTTTTTCTTTTTTTTTTTAATTCCATTGCTGCTCTCTCACGCCCTGCATAGAACAGGGCATTTTATTTGACTGTGTTTTTTTGTTTTTACAAGGAAGAGTAATGTTCCTAATGAGAACAGGGCACTTTATTTGACTCTCTTTTGTTTTTATAGGGAAGGACAATGCTCCCAATGAAGGTGGTAATGGACGTTCATGGTCTAATGCCTCAGAGAAGATATTGAAAATCCCTCGACCTTCATCAAAAACCAAACAATTAGGCTCCAACCGTAGCTCAAACACTAGTGTTTCGGTTACTGTTATAAATTGTGAGAGTAGGGTTTCAGAGAAGGTTAGTGAGTTAGAGAAGCAAGGAAGTTGCAGCGGAAGCTTTTCACGTTACTTGAGTGAATATGGAATTGAAAATTTGGATGATTGGGAAGCTGTTGTAGATGCATTGGGTATGGAGTTTTTTTCATTATCAATCTCCAAAGGAAGCTCATGCATTGAATTACCAGAGAAAGGAGAGCAAGTAGAGAGAGAAGATAAAGATTTAAACAAATTGAGAGAGAGAGAAGCGAAAGAGAGAGAAGATAAAGATTTGAATGAATTGCCAGAGAGAGAAGAGAGAGTAGAGAGAGAAGATACAGATATGAATGAATTACAAGAGAAAGATTTGAATGAATTATCAGAGAGAGAAGATAGAGCAGAGAGAGAAGATAAAGAGTTGAATGAATTATCAGAGAGAGAAGATAGAGCAGAGAGAGAAGATAAAGAGTTGAATGAATTATCAGAGAGAGAAGAGAAAGTAGAGAGAGAGGAGAAATATTTGAATGAATTATCAGAAAGTGAAGAGAAAGTAGAGAGAGAACATAAAGATTTGAATACGTTTCAGGAAATAAAGATAGAAGTAAAATCTCTGGATGTGGATCACGAACTGGAGAAAGAATTAAAAGATTTTAATGTGGTTCAAGAACTAGAAAGAGAAGTAAAAGATTTAAATGTGGCTCAAGAAACAAATGACTCTCAGGAGCAGGAGAAACCATCTAATGGTGTGACCCAAGATGCAGCAGAGAAAGAAACAAAAGAGCCAAGCAACTTCGAGGTAGAAAAACTGGCCCAAGATGCAGTAGAGAGAGAAAAAGGAGAGAGAAGCCACCTTCATAAGCGAGACAATGAAAAACCATCGAATGAGGTGGCCCGGGATATTGCAGAGAGAGAAAGAAGAGAGAGAGGTGATTTTCGATGGGTGAGAAGGGCTTGGCAGCCTCACCGCCCTGCTGCATTGCCAAGCCTATCGAGGCAATGGGGTTTATCAGGGAGATTTTGCAGGCGTGGTGCCATGAATATGGGCAATGGGCGCTTATCAGAGAGAATCTGTGGGCGTGATGCCATGAATGCGGGCCGTCCTCTCAATGCACCTGTGAATTGCCCAATTTGCTATGAAGATTTGGATGATACTGATTTGAGCTTTTCGCCATGTCCCTGTGGGTTTCACCTCTGTCTCTTTTGTCACAAGAGAATTCTAGAAGATGATGGGCGTTGCCCAGGCTGCAGAAAGCAATACGATCTTTACCCATATGAACACAGGTTCTAGTATTTGTGACAGTGAGCTTCTTATGGGATTCTCCTAAGTGTTGATGGTTTTGGTTATATGCTTTTTTTTTGTTATTTCACATCTTGTTTCTTGTTTCAAAGCATAGGTCATAACCCGCTCGCTCAATTTGTGTTTTGGGTTTATAGATGGGTGTTTACATTTGATGTATAGTCATAATGCATTTGGGGCATATGTGACTTCAATAAAAATCATGAATACATAATGATGATGAAGTCTTACTTGATTATCTATTGATAATGGACGTCTCTTTCTTTCTCTTTTCTACCATTCTTGGTTCAACAATTTGTCTAGCTCATTTTTTCTTTATTTTGCATTTTGTTTCCCATTGTGAGGACTCTGAGCTATCCATTTGATCATTTCATGTGTGTTTATATGAGTGTTGTTAGAAACTGTATTTCTGTATATTTGGGTCTTATTCCCTCATGAACTGTATTATATTTGGGTTTTATGCCCTCATGAAAGATTATTTCAGAATACTGTAAATAACTCTTTGTTTTTTTTATTGATTCATAAAGAATATACAAAACTCGTATAAATATACAGTAACAATTAAAGATAAATACCAACGGTTATGGATAACTACTAACTAATCTTATCATAATCAAGAGACACCTAAGGGATATATATCCATACATCTACATATTTCATTATGTATTCATAATGATGTATATCAATATAGATATACATACTCTAATACCCCCCTTCAAGCTCAAAATGCTTTTACATAAAGCAATTAGAGTTTGAACAATAAGTTGCAAAAACGAACGAGTTGGATCTTTAAGTTTTTACATGCATGGCATGAACAATAGAAGCAATGGTCTCTTGATTGAAGAACATGTACAGAATGACATTTGGAAGAGCCAACATAACTCGGTGAGGATCCGAGACAAATTCAGCAACTCGCAGCCCAGAACACAAGCGACAACAAAGACAAATGCTGTTTTGTAGAAGGACTCGGTAGAGAGTCGAAGGACTTAAAAGAGCCACCAGAACTCGGTGAGGATCCATGACAGATTCAGCAACTCGCGATTCAGAACACAGCCCAAAACAAAGACAAATGTTCTTTTGTAGAAGGACTCGGCAGTGACTTGAAGAAGGATTTGGCAGAGAGTGCAGATCGGTCATTTTTAGAGGTCATTTTTAGAACTGGATGAAGACTGCGGGCACCAAAACACCTTTACAAACAGCTAAAAATTCATGCATTTGCTTTGATGAAGATGCACACAAACGGGTACAACAGTTTGTTGACAGAGATTGTCAATAGAAAGCTTTTGTTGAGACACACACAAATAGTTTTGAACTACATGGAGACTTGTTTGCAAAAAATAATTAATGGAGATTTGCTCGCAAAAAATTAGGTCCAAGCTATTGAATTGCTTACAAGGAGATTTGCTTGCAAAAACTTTGAAGGACATTTTTTTTGGGTAAGTCAATGGGGGAGAAGGCCCCCTACCCTTTTTTATTAATAAAAAAAATAGAGAAAAACAATTAAGACATAACTTTATGGTAGGGCAATTGCTCCGGATCATGTAATAAAAGAGAGGAAAGAAAATCTGATGGTCTATGGTGTCACACAATAGCACCGGGGCGGCAGCTGCCCTCTTAGCTAGGGCGTCAGCAACCATGTTAGCCTCATGAAAGACATGTGTGATGGACCATCGATAAGAAGACAGTCTGATGCAACAATTGTCAACAATCATCTTAAGTCTCCATGGAGCATTGCATTGATTCAGAATGACATTCACAAGCAAGGCCGAGTCACTTTGAATAACCAATTGAAGTCCTTCCTCAAAAGCCTAGAATTCTGCATGGTTATTAGAAGTAAAACCAAAATGCTTTGCAAAAGCAGCAATAATACCACTTGCATTGTTCCTGATAACTCCACCACCACCTGCTAAACTTGGATTTCTCAATGAAGCACTATCAATACTAAGTTTATAATAATGAGTCTCAAGAAAAGAACACATTACCAAAGTAAAGGGCTCAGCTCTCTGCTGCTACCAAGTTATCCGAAGGTTACCAATGATGGTCTTTTCTGCTAAATGGAAAGACCACTTCTTAACCTCTGCTAGTACCTGAACATGCAGGATAATTCTTTTTATAATAAGCTCTCTCCTGGTAGGTCTTGACTCAAAAACTCTTTTGATGTGCTCTTCCCATAAAAACCAAATAGCAGTAAAAAAGATAGAAGACCAAATATTACGAAGTCCATGTGATTTAAACCTGAAAAGCAACTACCACCTAAGTAAATCAAGGACAGAGGTACCAAGGACAAACCTTTTTCCACATCTCCAAGCGAGCGATCTTCAGACACCTTGCGCAAAGGCACATTGGAATAATATATGAAAAAGATTGCCATCATGGTTACGACAAAAGGGACATAAAGAATCAAGTTGCATGTTTCGCTGCTATAGTAAGAATGAAGTGGGTAATCAATTATACAAGGCCAACCATGAAAACCATTTCACCCTTGGGTGGCATTGGGAGGACCAAAGTGCACGGAAGATAGGCTGTGATGAACCTTGATTTCTAATAAAATCCCATGCCCTTTTAATAAAGAATAATCCATCAGGAGAATGAATCTAGACCAGTGAATCCTTCTTGAGCTGTAGAGAAAGAGTATAATTCTCAACCTCTCTCCATATATTCCGCAAAGAATAAGATGCGGTATGCGGCAGAACCCAACTTTGAAGGAGATTTGCAAGCAAAAATTGGCACCAACTTTTTCTCTATCATCAAATTAAAATCCACAGCAAAACAGAAACGAAAGATAAGTTTGCAAAATTGTTCCGCATAGATGGGTCTCAAGCCCAAAAGGATGATAGAAAAGCTCAAGTGGCACGGAGTATCTTGATCTTGTTTCCTCCAGTGGCGGAGTTTGATATGAAGAAAAAAGTGTAGATGCTGACGAAATAAAAAATTATAGAAACCCAACTTCTCGAGATCCTTTCTAGAGAGAGAAACTAAGAAATAAAAAAATAAAGAAACCCAACTTCTCGAGATCATTTCTAGAGAGAGAAACTAGGCATCTTATAAAAGATGAAAACAAAGAAATATAGGGCCCAAAGAAGACAGCAGAAGGTCCAAAGAAGATCGCAAAGAACCTCACTCTGATACTATGTTAGAAACTGTTTCTATATGAGAGTTACATATGTTGTAATAGAAAATGCATGTGGTTATGCGAATACGTATCGAAAATGCATGCAAAAATGAGCATGGGTGTTACTGGAATATTCGATGTTCGCTCATAATGGCTATGTCTCTTGTTTTCATTTATTTGTCTTCCACTTGCGAATAATATGGAGTATTGTCATCTATCCAATATGGATGCCCTTCTACATTTGTCTCTTCAGTGTTATGCTAGTAATGCTCTTTCGATGAATGCTATTTGAAGCATGGGAATAGTAATGGTAATGCTCTTTCGATGAATGCTATTTGAAGCATGGGAATAGGGAGATAATTTCGGCATTGGGCCACTTGTGCTCAGTGTTTAGCATGTCAAGGGATCTTAACACGTGCTTTAACTTTAACTTGTAAACACTCGGCCTAAGAAGTTGCAATATTTGGCCTAATCTAGCGATTCTTAATCACACGTCTTTTGCATTTGTTGTTAATGCTTTAATATCAATGTTGCATTTAAATAAGAATCATAATTGCGAAATATATCTTCTTATCTGATATGTTTCAATGTAGGGCCACATCCCCCATCTGGCGAATGCAAAAATATTCCAACAAATAGTGGAACCTGCTCTTTTCGTGTGAGCAAACAGCTCAAGATTCAAGACTAATAATGCATTTACTATTAATGCTTTAAACTTAATGCCACATTTGGATTTGCTCGTCCGATAGTGGTCAACCTGCCCCCTGTTGGCCAACATCGACACATTTTGAAATAAATCTCATTGTTTTACGTGAGCAGGAAATCGCTCCAAGTCATTGCCTTCTTGTGGTTAGGTGCAGGAATTCGTTATGAATTATGTTCCTTCAAATGGGCATACATATCTTAAATTAAGGAATTTTAATTTCTATTAATGGATATGCAGTTTCAACGATTATGGAGTTGATTACAAGCATGTATTACATTTTGGTATATGATCTTTTGAAGATCATCGAGTGATCGATTGTGGATGGGATGTATCCTATTCCTATTTGTGTGTGGTTATAACTATATTCTTTATAAATCAGAAATTGCAGTATCAGATACACATCCATACATAATTGTAGATACATATAGATTAATGCATCCATATGGTCGTGTTAACAGACAAACATTACTTACATTATGCCACTTGTGGGAAAATATATACATGGGCACATACCTCCGTTGTGAGAATCCACACATAAGTGCATATGCACATTTAGTCAAGTGGCAAATACATATATAGATGTTTGTCTGTGGACACCCTTTTTTTTTTTTGAAATATGAGTGCATACAAGCATGTACATACACTATACCTTTGGTAGTCAATAATAGATCGTGTCATTATAAAACATAAATCAGAACTTATAGCTATTATGTAAATCTGTTGTTCTTTTGCATGTTGGCATAGATGGAAAGCTAACTATGTGCCATTTGTTGCTTCAATTCCTGTTGTATTGTGTCTTCATCATTTATAACTGTCCTATGTCACATGTTTGTTGAAAGTCTACTTTTTTGTTCATCCATGACCTCAATGGGATGTAACTTCTAATTTGGTTTAAAAGTTTACTTCTTTTTTTGTTCATGCATGGCCTCAATGGGATATAACTTCTTATTTGGTTCTGGGTTTATATCTTGGACGATTTTCATCATATTTTCATGCTTCATTTTTCTTTGTATTTTTATGTTGTGTGTGCTGATGCATGTAGTCACCCAAATACAAAAGTTCAGCACTTTCATAAATTGTGATGCGCTCGTATCTTAGACTTTTATGCATAACACTCTATCTTGGGTAAATCTCTTACATTATTTTTATGTCGACAAAGTTCTTAGCTAAATGTTGGAGTTCATCTAATCCAAGCTATGAAGCATTTATCAACTTAACTTGCACATTGCAGCTTTTCGATTTCCTTTTTAATTGGTATTACTTGGAATTCTTACTTAATGTGGTAAGAGGTCAAAAAATACTAGGCTGAGATCATTGCCACAATCATAGAAATGGCATTTCAACCTCGCAATTTAGACTATAGAACAGGAATAAGGTCCAGTCATCTTTTTTTATCTTTATATTTTTCAATTCATTGGAATAATGGACTTTTAAGACTCTTCATGTCTTCAAACAAGGGCATCACCTGATCTAGGCTATTGAAACTGTGAAGTAACTTTGTGTTATTTTATACTAATAATACAACTAGTGTTGCAGCCTCAATTCTATATATCATTTGGATGGGTGAAGCTGGGAACCTGGGATTAAAACCCTAATTTTTGCTGCTCTTTCGCCTCATTTATTAAGCTAAGAGAGTGAGCCTAATTTTGTTGCCCTAATTCCTTCTCTTTCTCTATCTGTTTGAATCGGCATAGAATATCGGTTGCAGAATTGTTAATGCAATTTTTTGTTTAGTTTGCCTGAAGGTCTTTTGTTTCTCGTTTCTTTAAGAAAATTGCTGTGAATCATTTGTTCTTATGGCTATGCTACTTAAATATGATAGAATCCAAATGGTACTGCCAATAAATTAAGTTCCAAAGAGTTCTTGTCTTTGAATCTTGATTCATTGTGAATGCTATTTTACTTGACATTCTTCTATAGCACTGGGAGGATTTGCTTTCTAATTAAGGGTGACTATTCCATTTTCATTTCGCACCATTGAATTACCACTTTCCTTCACTTTGGATGGAGGTGAAACTCCTTATTGCTAGTGAATAAAACTTAAAGCAACGGGTGGGGTCAGGTCGAGTCTGGACAGACTTGGACCCGAAAATATAATGTAGGACCCGGACTTGGACCTGACTAGGCCCGACCCAAAAATTAAAATATCCATGTATTTAAATATATTCTAATGTATTTTTATTAATTCGGAAATGTTGGACCTGGACCCGCCAGGTTCAATTTTGGACCCATACTCAGTCCAGGGTCGGGTATACCCATCGGGTTCGGGTCCAATGCCACCCTTACTTGGAGGTGAGTGAAATAGGTAGGTTTTGTGATGATTATCTCTAATAAATTTATTTTATCTGTAATTTATCATGACAAATTTTACTTTGATAATAACTTTTTATCTTAGTAAAAATCAATCTACCCGATTATCGTTATTATCATGATAAAATGTTTTCCTGATAATCAAAAGAATGCAATAATAAGTAAAATTAACAATTTGAATTTGAAAAGAAATGAAAGCAATATTAAGCAAAATTAGGAATTTGAATTTGAAAAGAAACGTGCTGCTTGACTAAAAATAGTTGTAAATCTGAACAAGGCAAATTAAGAGCAATCTACAAGGATTGACAACGCAATAGCTGTAAATCTGAACAACGCAAATTAAGAGCAATATATAGGGAATTGACAATGCATATGGAAGGGCGTGCTTTATCGTTTCGTCTAAAGGTATTATTTACTAGCATTATATGTGATTTAAAGCAAAACTGGTACTTTCTGTTGAGGTTGTTAAATGGATATAGGAGTTTATTTGCATTGCTCTTAAATGAGGGGAATTTCTGAGAAGACAAGGACATCATCATTATCAGAGCTTTTTCCCAAATATTTGGTGTCGGAGAGTAGATGTTGTGAAATAAATCCGAGATAGAGTGTTAAAAAACCTAGAACTAAAAGTGCCCAATAGTCTACCCAAACACACCATAAAATATTAGTAATATGTTTGATAACATTTATTTGGGATTATATAACACTATTAAACAATTCACTTTTACGACAAGGTCACGATCATTCTTACCTATTAAATATGAAATCTGACATATTGAAGTGTCACAACATTTGAGAAATTTTGTTTTGGACTTTATGCTCAGTTAATGACACATCCCCAATTATATAATTTTGTATATGTTTAATGATTGTGTTCTCCCTCTATTAAGATTAAGTAGTGTTGTTGTATGTATTTCCTATTTAGAAATCGTAAAATGTATAGGGTTTGGCTCTAGATGGAGAAGCTAGATGCTTGGGTGTTTGTCCTCTACCAATTTCTCAGTCCCTTTTAAAGGTAGCCCGATCGGATTATTTCAAGTTTCCAGAGGTTTTTGTCAAGGGGATCCCCTTTTACCTTTTTATTTACTATTTATGCGGAATGTTTCAGCTTGATGTTGAGTAATGTGGAGAGGGATTGGCATTCTTCGGGTTTTACATTTGCAAATTCGGGATTGAGAATTTCACATCTACAATATGAAGATGACACCCTCATTTTCTGTGATGCGGACCCGGTGCAGGTTAAAGACATTGCAAACTTCCTGGAAATTTGTGAAGTCACGATTGGTTTTAAAGTGAGCTTTCACAAATCTTCAATATTGGGTCTCAATTGTACTGAGGCTGAGATTGCTTACCTCGCAAATGTTATGGGGTGCAATGTGGGATCTTTTCCTCTCCTTTATCTTGGCTTACGCACTTCAGACTCACATCTACCAACAGCAGTATGGGATAGCGTGTTGGAAAGAGTTCAATGTAAGCTTGATCTTGGTAAACCAAAGTATTTATCTCTTGGTGGCATGGTCACAGTTCTAAGCTCATGCCTGGCCAATCTTTCAGTTTATCAAATGTCCTTAATCAATATGCCAGCTATAGTTGCTAGAAAGATTGATAAAATGATGAGAGATTTCCTTTGGGGTTTTGATGGTCCTCATCGCAGATTTCACTTACTAAGGTGGGACAGGGTGTGTACCCCGAAGAAGGAGGGCGGTTTAAGCATTAAAAACATAAGATTGGTGAATCAAGCTCTGCTTTGTAAGTAGTGGTAGAGGAGCCTTCACTTCAGATATCAACTTTGGTATCAAGTACTCCTTGCTAAGTATGGTTTGGGTAGGTTGGATATTTGGCTTGGTTGAGGTATTAGAAAGGAGACTTTTCAGATGTGGAGGAATATGCAGGTTACTTTAGATGGTCGGTTGAGAGTGGGAATGAGGTTTCTTTTTGGCATCATACGTAGGTTGGTAAATATACCCTCAAGTCCCTTTTCCTTGATTTATTCGCTATTGCTTTACACCCCAGTGCTAAGGTGTGTCAGATGGTTGAGAGAAGAGGAGATTCATTATAATGGAATCTTCCATTGATGTATTTCAGGCTTAACGACAATTTATTTTCACAGTGGTGTGCGATGATGGAAACTCTTGCTAAAGCATATGTGGCAGTAGATACGAAAGATGAAAAGGTTTGGGCAATTGAAAACGACGGAATTTTCACGGTTAAGTCATGTTATAAGCTTCTCTTTCATGATCGGTGGAGATGGTCCTACCCTCAGATTGCTGCTGTTTGGAAATGACCCATACCCCATAAAGTGCAAGTGTTTATCTGACTGGTCGCTTTGAATAAAATCTTAATTATTGGCAATATGGTTAAAAGAGGTAAAATTCTACCAAATGTTTGCCTTTTATGTAAAGCTGTTGGGGCATCCGTTGCGCATTTGTTGATGCATAGCCCGTTTACGAGCCAAATTTGGTATTGGTTGTTTAGGTTGGTCAATACTAGTTTGGCTCTACCCTTGGGAGTTGATGCGGTTGTTACCCAATTGCCTTGACCACATTTACCAAAGGTAGGCAAAGCTTTGTGGTGTATTGCGAAAGGGATGATCCTTTGGGAGGTTTGGAAAGAAAGAAACAGGCGGACTTTTGAAGGCAATTTGCTTTCATTAGATTGTTTGATTCATTCAATCAAATTATCTATCTGGTCCCGGCTATCTGTCTCTAAAGTTGGTTGGAGAATTTCCAAAATTGATGTGATGGCCAACTTGGGCAATCTCTTTCTCCTAATCTCTTTCTCCTTGGTACCAATAGTGGTTGACCTAAAATTAGTTGGGTGGCCCCCTCATTTGGTACTTTAAAACTCAATTTGATGGCAGTTTGCTTGGTAATCCGGGAAGGGCTGCCATTGACGGAGTGGTAAAGGATTGTTCTGGCAACACCATTTTTTCATATGCAAGACCAATTGGTTGTGCTGCTGCAAACTACATTGAGATATGTGCGCTCTATTATGATCTGAAGAACTTTAAGGAAAGAAATTGTGGGGATACTTGTTGGATTGAAGGGAACACTCTAAATGTTGCTAAGTGGTGCAATAAGGAGCAATGGATCCCTTGGGAACTTCGTCCTATGTGGTTACGCATTATAGATCTGGCCGCACTAATCACGGTTTCCTATAATCATGTTTACCACAAAGCTAACTTGATTGCTGATGAGTTGTCTACAGGGGCCACTCTTTTACCTTCTCTTGTTATCTCTAATGATGTAATTGCATTTTCGTAGTTTTAACAAAAGTAGTAATATTTGTCAAAAAAAGATATATAATAATCATTTTTTAGATGTACAAATGAAATTTGTTTAAAACTCATCACTTACAAGGTTTCCTATATATATTTTTAACTATGAATAATTAGAATTTATATTTATTATTGTGAATAGAAGTTTTTCACAACAAACAACTATCAATTTGATAATATGATTAACCTTTAAAAAAGGTTATTGATAAAACATATAATTGTGACTAAAGGCTTCGATATAAGGTATGGTTTATATAAAGCATAACCTTATAGAAGCTTGCAATTTTCTACCATGTTCATTATAGCTAGTGTAAATATATCATTTAAGATATTTACCTAAAAAAATATATCTTTTAAGATAATATCAAAATCTGACATGTCTTTCAAAATAGTGTCAAATTTACACCGTCTTAACTAAAAATTTGAAATAATGCAACCTTATTTTTATAAGTTAGAGCCTTATACAACTTTTTCCTTCTATTAAAGCATAGTCAATTCTTCGAAATAAGCTAAAAACATTTTTGAATTTCCTACAAAAAATTCATTTATCTTTTGTATATAAAAACCACAATTATTCTCACTCATTAAATGTCAAATTGAATGGCTTGAGATAAATCACAAAATCTAAAAACAAACTTTTTTTTTTTTAAACAGTCTATTTAATGACACCATTACAACTACCCATTTTGAAATTTAAAAGGTAAAAATGATTATGACCTCCATGTACAAAAGATAAATAATCTATTTGTGGACAATCCTTTTCTAAATTTGTTAATCATCTTAACATCCTAATGTCATAACTTTTTCTATAAATATGCATAACACAGTAGCATTGTAACGTTCCACTTCAAACAGTATATACGAAAACAACTGTCCAATGACAACAATAGACGGTTCGAGTGTTGCTCCTCCAGTCAAAGTCCATCACCATTTGATATTGACCAAGCAAGTCTTCCTTTCTTCCCATTCCATTAAGGCCATCCTAAACGGCTGATCCCAACAAACCACCCAAAAAAAAAATTTGAAAAACAAAAAAAAAAGATTCCTGTAAACAATGGTTCAATCTTTGCCAAAATCCTCTAGAATATATTCAAATCCAAAACCTACACTAACGCATGGATTGAAAGAACAACAATAACCTATTCTTTCTTTTTGAGAAAGTTAACCTCAACAATAACCTATTCTTTCTTGCTTCAGAGGATTGAAAATGAGACTCGAGGCTTCTGACTGGTCATTGACCCCATAAGATACAAACTTGAGCAATAATACGAGTACGATTTCAAAACCCAAGAAGCTCTCCAGCCTCCTCAGCCTTGCGCTTCCATCGTGTGACAAATAAAACAAAAACCAGCATCTAAACAAGTAGAACAAACAAAACAGCATAGAAACCTAAAGGTCAATCACTCGAGAGAGCTTTTGAATCCTGTTGAGCAGGAAGTCTCCTTGCTTGATGGTTGCCTGATAAAGGGCATTCTTTGCGTCCGGCCTGTTTGTTTCCAAAACTCCAGCCACTTTGTCAATCTTGCAGTGGAGTTTTCCAGCAGCTATGAACCGTGAAAGTTCCCTGAAATAGAAGCAAAACACAACTGGGGATAAGCACATTCAAAGGGAGCAAGTTCTCTCTATCATGATAATTAGTAATTGAATACCTTTCTTTCCGTATTATTCATATTACACATTTAAAAAGACAACATCATCATAGAACCTAGTTCACAGATACCACAACCTTTTGAATTCTCACATGTATATTTTTGTTTAATTTTCTTTTGGAAAAAGTTTATAGAAGGTTGCAACAACATGCTACAAAAGTAAAGTACACCTCAAAAATCTAGTAGAAAATGAGTGTTCCGAAGTTGAAAAACCTTATAATTCATCGTATCAACCTTGAGATGTATGGATATTATGAAAATCAAAGAAAGAACTTCAAGTTTTAAAAGTAATGTATCTTATAGAAAGTCATTTGGACTGTATATTTTTATTATTTTCAAGTGTTTATAGATCTACTCGATTTGCACTATTTTTTTTGAAATTTTAAATTTCATAATTAAAGTTGAACATGGATTTTCACGCCATAATAAGGATTTTCACGCCATCATAAGGATTTTCACAATAAAGCTACATCTTCCAGCAAAATTTGGAGGTGTGACTTATTTGTATAGTATAAGGGGGGGCAGCTCATTCAAGCCTCCCCCTTTTCTTTTTGACAATTTAACTTTCGATTGTAAGCATTTATATTGTTTCACAAAAGCTTCCATCCTTCTTTGTCCAATTTGCAACTATCATGGAAACGTTGGTCCATGAAGCTTCCCTTTTTTTTTGTTTTTAATATTAACTATATCTTTAGTCCATGAAGCCTTCTATGTTTTTAAGAACCTTTTATTTTATCTCTAGTACTAAACCGCCATGAATGAGTAAACACTTACACATCAATGAAGTCCACGGTTACTCCGAATTCCTTGGCCATAGCTTCCATTGTTATACTCTTGTATGATTCCAAGAACTGGGAATAAACCACAGCGCGCACCTCCCTCATGTAATACCGGAAGTGTGGCTGCAGATATCGGTCCAGTTTTATTCGCTCCGTCAAACCAGCTGAAAAGGATTTACAGTGTTAAGATATGACCCACATGATTATAATCTAAGCATTATAACTCCTGCATATCTCCAGGTTGAATTCCTTCCCTTCTCCATGCCTTCTCATACAGGAGCACTAGGCTAGTTATCAGAAGCTCTACACCAACTAATATCACAACAAATGGTCTTCATAAATGATGCTACGTACCAAATGCTGAAAAGAATGATTTGTACTGGCATTCGTAAAGCGAATTAAGAAACTCAGAAAGGTAAGGAATTTTGCCAATCACTGCCAAAACTTCTGGTGCATCCACTACCTGCCATATTCTAAATTATTACAATTTCAGAAAACATTTTTCTATGAAGGAAAACAAAAAATAATCAACTGAAGAGCACATACCTTTTGCTTGAGAGAAACTCTATCCAAGGATATGATGCTGGTGAGGACAGTGTAAAAAATGAAAGTGTCGTAAGGGAAAAGTTCATATGTTGTGAAGGTTGAGATTGAATCCAAGAAAAGGCTTGCTGCTTTCTTGAAATTCCTTGTAGACAAGCAGTACAGACCTTCATACACCTTCAACCGATTTTTCCTCTCCCAGTCACCTCCCTCCTCAAATAGGCTGGCCATTCAGAAACAAAGGAAAAAAATAAGTCTTGGTAACCTTTAGCACTTACTCAGAAAATTAAACAATCTGAAAATTTGTGAAAATATTCAAAATACACCTACCTCTTTGCCTTATCAATGCTTTTGGAAATAAGGTCAAAATCCATATAAAAGAATCCCAGCTGTAACGTGTAGAAGACTAGATCCATCTTTTGACCAACAGCAACTGTTTTCCCTTCTGTCACTTTGAGTTGCTCAAGTGCCCTCTCCTGAGGCAGGCCAAAATTTAGGTAAGAATAGGCTTAAAAAGGTGTAAATTTGAGAGAAATAGCTAGCTCAAGTAAAACTGAGAGAGGCAATACTTTGTCACTGATGCGAATGTAACAGAGGGACTTAGCTAGATGAGCTTCTCGCACTTCACTTTCACCCAGATTCTCTTCGGCATCAGCAATTCTGCATAAGCACAGGGTAAATGCTGCAGCTTTATGCAAGTTGAGAAAAGATAACACGAGAAGTAGATTTATAACATGATCCAATGTAAGTAATTATCCAATATGGACAGAAGAATATGCAGTACAAGCAACATAGTCTACAATCACCAGCAATCCAATTGAAAAAACAATCATCATATCCAATCTTGTTATAGAATATCAAGAAGAAACTCATGTTGCAAAACCAATCTACTTCAATATGTAAACTATGTGGAGTAACCATGAACAAGTTAAGAATCTTTAACATTTTGTCAATTGCAAATTTGATCACCTTGAATAAGTGTAACTGAAGTAAGTGATCTTTGTATTTGACATGAGCGATTTAAAAACTCAAATTCAGATTCACTGGCTAAGTCAAACAGTTAACTTGGAAAATTGCAGCCAGTTTATCAAATTCTTGTGGCAAGAATTTTTAAAACAATTCTAAAATGGAAATTGAACCTCGCTCTTCACCCAATTCATACAACAATGCTACCAGTAGTTACCCCATTTTGGCAGTCGAATTTCAAAGATGTTTAGGATGCAAAACCTAGGAAATACCTTACCCTGGCCATCCTAGACCCATTTTTATGCATCACCTTTGAAGGAATTGCCGATACTAGTCTGACACCCTAGAAACCTTGAAAATGACCCTTAGGCTAATTTCCTTCCTAAAACATAGGAAATCTCATAGCAGTTCCAAAAAATGGCAGGCAGCACCTAGGCTCCCGGAGGGGTCTAGGCCACCCAGGTTCAAGAGGGGGCAAGAGGTGTCCAGTAATCTTGTTTTAGGTCCAGATTTTTTATAAAAAATGCATATTCATACATTTTTTGTAACCCAAAAAAAAATGCCCCACCCAATGGGTATTTTTGCACCTAGGCGGGCGCAGTCCCCTAGGCGCCCCATGGGATACTAGACAGGCACCCAAGGACAGCCCCCCTAGATGGTCCACCCAGGCCTGGGTAGTGCGGTGAGGCCCTTGTAGCCCGCCTACACGGCTGCCTAGGAGCTGGTTGGACCGCTTTGTGAATCAATGTCCCATAGGCTTCCAAACTCTTCAAGAATCGCTCAATTCAAATACACAATTTGAGAGAAATGGTCCACATACCAAAGAAATCCTATATTTCGAGTTTGGTCCACACCAACCTATACCATGATAGAGATGCTCCCCATGGCACATAATGTGCTCTCTATGGCACGTGACGTGCCACGGCCCCAACTTTAGCTCTGCTTTGGACAAAAATAACCTTGAAACAGCACCAAAATCCTAATCCGAACCTTGAATTGTATGGTCGAAATTTTGTAACTTTCTCAATTCATGTTAAAAATAGGTTGAATTAGGGAGAGGACTCCAAGAGTTTTCCAACAGATCAGAAATCATTTGAATCGGATGTTCTATTGAAAATTTAACATAGGAGATGGTGCAAAATTCTCAAATCACACTTTTCGGATAAGCATCACACATCCAAAGTTATCCAAGTGCTACTGAAGATCTGGAAAACAATCTTGCAGGATGCCAAAGAGAAGGATGTGAGTCAATCCTCTTGCAATTGGAATTCCAAATTGGCCACTTTGCACTTAAATAGTAAGAACTTTGTCAAAATGAAGGGCATTTCATAAGCTTTCCAACTGTCCAAGAATCATGTAATTTTGATTTTCTGATAGAGAGATAAGGCAAAAACACTACAAATTGCAAAAATAATAAAACATAACCCTGCCTGCACTGTTATAACACAGTATCCTCCAGCATAACACATACCAGGCCATACACTGCACATAACGTGAATACCAGGGAGTGGGGCACAAACAGTGCCAAATTTCATCTAGGAGCTTCTAAAAGTGCGTGCTATCGCATTTGGATAAATTTAAGGTGATTTGATCCCAATATTGGCCCATCATGAACTAGAAATACCCGTGCTATCAAGTTTAGAGAGGAGAGACCAAGAAAGCCAGTTCAGTTCGCTTAGTTTCCAAAAGCCCTCTCTCAGTTCCAGCAAACCCTAGCTCATCCCTAGGTTCCCAAAAACCTAGTTTAGGTCCCCGTACGCCTAATTAACTCCAATTACCAAGAAAATCCTAAATTCAGTATTAAACCTAGGATTCCAGGTTTTTATCAATTCAACCTTAAATTTTCCTTCCAATCTTCGATTCTTCAAGATTCTAGCTCAATTAAAGTTTCTCTTTTAAGTTGGAGAAGGCTGACATACAAATTCCACTAATTTGATCCAGCCTCATGTTCAAGAAGACAGGGGCGGCCAAGGGCCATGGGGGGTCCCAACCGCCTGGTCTGCACATTTAAAAGGTGGGGGTTAATATATATACATAAAAATAAATAAATAAATAAAATCTTTTGGAGAAAGGATGTATGTAATTCCATCACCTTTACATTAACAAGTCAGTCATTTCAAAGTAAGGCCCTTCCTTTTCTTTTCCTTTTCTCTTTAAATTATTTGAACTTCATTTTTTAAAATAAAAGTGCTACAAGCAAACACTCTAGAGAGTATTCTTGTGAGACGTTGTATGACACCATACTGCTTTTGTCCACATGGCTTCCCTCCCTCTCTCCATTGACAGCACTCGTCATAAAACTCCTCAATGCACATTCCTCTCTCTCTCCACTATGTCCATATCTCTCTCATGGCAATAGACTGCTGGGGACAAACAGAGTCAGCAAATTTTCCCGCACTTGGCCCCATAGTCCCAGTGCGGGATGGTGAGGCCTCCCAGCCACCTAGGCGATTGGGCAACCGACTTTTTGAACTTAGATCCAGCCCCAACGTCAGGTGCTAAACTTGTGACCCCAATTTGGTAAGCTCTCACCCCTCTCTTTTGTTTAATTATTTTGCTCTCTTTTACGCTTTTAATGGTTTTATCTTCTTAGACTTGTCTTATTTCAATTTTTATAAGAAAAATACAAATAAAAATAATTTTATTGAGGTCTTAGGTGAGATCTAGCCAGTGCAGCTGGTAATTTACAATGGAAAGGTCGTAAAATTGATCCCCTTTCAAATATTCCTCATTTGAAAGGTCAATATATTCACTAATAAGGTTTTCTTAGTTTGCATACAAATTTGAAAGGGAAAATCTCAAATTTTCTTTTCGAGATTTGCATATAAACACTATCACGTTGGAAGAAACCATCCAACAGTCAAATCAACATAAACATTATCTGGTAAGAAAAACTCAAAACACATACTGAGTTTTAATTCTAGAACTCACCCACTGACGAGCCTAGTTGACTCATGCAACTTTTCCGACTCATGTCCAACTTTGACCCATATTGACAAGTCAGGTGCAAGGATCACAACCTGGACAATTCATTAAAGTTGCATTGCAACAATGGCCATTCGACTAAGTCTTACGAAGACTTAGTAGAGTTACTCATTTACAGTGTGAGTCACACAAGTGGCTTTGAGTCTTCCAAAATATAGGGCAAGCTACTTACTCACAATCTGAGCGGAGTTGACTTTTGTAAGTCACAGATTGACATGCAAAGTTTTTTCTCCATGCACATAATTCCTGTACCATCAATAGCTTCCTTTGAGTTCAGGTATTCAATCAATTCACTTAGGATTTATGATCCTTGGTAAGATCTGTTCAAAATCAAGGGATCCATTTCTATCAGATAGGAAGGTCCTTTGCACAAAATGTATTATCACTGGATCAGAATATATCACACTCTTGATTATAAATGCCTCACTCTTCATACAGTTCACCTTTCCACATGTATTGGAGCATATTTATTCCAAGGGAGTAGCCGTCCAATAATCTAAAATGAAAAGTCTTTAATTCAATGCATGCTTAGTAACAGTTTCATCAACTAAATTAAATGAAGGAATCAATTCATCATTAAGGCCTTTTATATTTTTCTTAATATTAATATGTAGGGGAATGTCATACGTTAAAGGGAATGTATACTATGAGACCATTTATTTTTACACAAGGAGGTCACAATCACTTTTAGCTATTGGATGTGAAATCCAATAGATGAAAGTGTATCACAACATTCAAGAAATTTTTATTGGACTTTGTGCCCAAACAAAGACACATCCTCAACCACCTGATATCAAATCTAACTGTCAATGATGATTGTAACCTCCTTGTATCAAAAGTAAATGGTCTCATTGTATACATTAACGATGTTAAATATATAAATCAACTGCCACAAGGTAGTCACAACCACTTAGTCCTTTTCCCATGAACCTCCTTTCTTGAGTAGGTCACCCTTCTATGCCTAAAAGAGAAAATCTAAGGACTAGGTTTTTATAGATAGGATAATAAACAAATAAGTGTGACAGAATGACACAATGAAAGTGGCAAACTAACTTTACCAACATATAGCCAAATCATATTGATAGTCGATAATGCAATTTTGGCCTATATTTCAATAGCCAAAGGATTGTATACCAAAAATCTCCAAAGTTAAGATATCATTCTTAACAATAATAGTTTTTTCAAAATTTGTCTAGAGACCACAATAATTAGATTGTTAACGATACCAGAAATCATCTTCTCGTCAATGTCTTTCCAATTTTTTCTAGCTCAGTATTGCTATAACTTTGGAATAAGTACACTTTGTTGAGATAAAAACAGTACTGTGCATAGCATTCCATTGATCCACAGAGTTGCTGTAGGGAGCACTTGAAGGAGATAGAAGAGCTTAGAAAGAGTATTCAAAATGCACTCCTCACAAACAAAATCATGTATACCTTATTTATTAAACTTTGCTCTTTGTCGCTTCTATTTTTGCGTGAAACTTTGCTCTTATTGCTTCATTTGTTCTTGGCTCCATACAAGTGTACTACTGTGGTTCTCAAATGTCACTGCCTAAGTCAGTTAGCAATGTCATCACTTCTTTTTTTACCAAAGTAATACATAAAGACGGAACCCTCTAGAATTGCGTTTTGCCATTTACCAACCTTCACTGAAACAAGCAGAAGTTTCACCTTTGCAATCCTTTCCATCTAGCTTGTAAAAAGCTTAATCAAATCAGCAACAAGAATTTCATTTGAAGCAATGAATGGCAAAGGAAAATTTCCAAAACAGGTACTCCTTGAATACTACGACAACAATAATCAATAAATCAAGCATAGAAGGAAGGATAAATGAGAATTTGGTACCACCTTTTCCTATTGTTAATTATGTTATACTTTCATTTATGTAAGGATGTACAAGTATACCAGGATACAGAGAGCTTTCAAACTGAACGACTTGAACCGCTCAAAAGGACCAGGAAAAGAAGCCTAAGCACATAGGCCTTGGGTTGATGGCATAAGTTGAGGAGAGGCGATCTGTTGACACACTTATTTGGCAGCGAGCCTACCAACCCATTTGATATAGCAACATACTTGTTGGACGGATACTTGATAATCTATGACAGTTCAAAAAACTTGGGCAAAGTGGTTTTTTTTTTTTGTGTTTGGGGGCGTGGAGGGGGTAGGGAGGAGCAGAGAGAATTTTGGAATGCATTGTTCTAAACAGACTTGTACTTCATTTTCACTTCTCTTTTCTGATAGTTACTAAATGATCTGTATCTAGTAGAGAATTTCACACACATTGCCCTCAAGAAGTTCCGCCCGTTGTTTTTTGAAGAGAAGGTTAACTTTTGATTGTAAAAAGGAAACTCTGTTGGGGGCTCAGAGTACAAAAGTAAAATCCCAAGGCCAGAAGAGGAAGGAGAAAGGCACAAAAAATATAAGATAGCAAAAACAATCGCCCATGAAACAAAATTCACATGGTATGATAATAAAGCAGCCCACAAGCCAGGTGCTCAGAGAAAAGGGTTCCCAAAGTTAGGGAAGAAGAAGAAGGAGGTGAAAACAGAAAAGGAGAAGGTAGCGAGAAGAAATAGCTGTGCTGGGCAGATTGCCCATCATCCAGAGAAAGGCCCTGGAAAAAAAGAGAAATAGTATAGGAGGGAAGAGAGAATCAGAGGTGAGAAAAGGGGGAAGAAATATGGATTTCAAGGTATTCAGGGAAGACAAATGAAAGGAGAGTGGCAAGTGGTCAGGTAGAGACTGAGAGGGTTAAGGAGGAGGGAATGGAGAGAGGAGTGTTGGTGGAGATGAGGGGTGTGAAACTAGAGTAAGAAGAAGGGGAAAGAGTGAGGTGAGAGAAAGAAGAAAGTGCGTCCATTGTTAAGCCTCAACTCTGATTAACATCCAAATCTCTTTTTTCATTTTTTTTTGTATTAACGGTTGTTGTTCACAGAGTCAAATGTAGAAGAGATGTATAAGTGGTATGTGTATTCATGTTGCATGTGGGTTATTCATGTTGCATTTATATATGTTTAGCATGCACACAAATTCAAAACATCCAGAAACCCTGAGTCTATCTCTCCCTTCAAAGCCCCGCTGCACCAGTAAGGGGATTTTTTTAAATTACTTTTGTAACCTTTTAAAGAATAGACTAACATAACTTTTTTTTTTTCCTAAAAATCTCAGCTGGTGTTTCTCAGATAAGCCCTTGATCTCAAGCACTAGCTTTTAAACCATCAAACATAAATTGGTTTTGTAAGATCCACTTGATCTTCTTAGTCGGTTCCTTCTAGCATTCTCTATACCGTGCAAAACAGAGTTCTATACCCTCCACTCTTGCTAGTAAAGCCTGAGTTCCCCGTACTCCCTTAAAAATTAAGGCCTTTTGCTGGATCACAGTGAACAACAGAGGTCCTAACTCAGGACCATCTACAGCATAGGAGTTCTCCTTTAGCCAATGTTCCCGATTTCCTCCGCCCCGCAGGAACTAGAGCTAATCTTGGACCAAATATTTAACACCACTAACTCACTTATGGTTGTTTTCAAGTATGTATGGAGGGAAAGAAATTTTGCTGCTGGTTACTTTTGCCAAGAGGGGCAACCTCCCACAATTTTGTATCTAATGCTACATAATTAGTGCTTGCGATTTTACGCGATTTCATGGTTGTCGCCCCATTATGTTGTTATGGGGATTTTGCTTTGTTTCTTTGATCTCCATTTTTACAGTTCTAACCCATTCTGCTTTCAGTGTCAAAAGTTGCATATGCCTATTATCTATTAATACAGTCACTTTTACACATAAAAAAAAAAAGAAAACATAAACTGGTTTTCATTCTATGCCAACAAGCAATTTATGGAAATCAAGGTATCTAACCTTGACACTGGAATTTGTATAGATCTGTGAACAAGTATATTCTAAAACCATCATCCAAGTTCATACGCTCCGCTATAATGATATGTAACAAGTCCACCATATCCATGAATTTAGATTAAAGCAACATCACTCGTCACAAAAGAGGGGGGAAAAAGGTATCGCGATATATTTCAAAAAACCAAAAAAGTAGCACAATATTGCGCAACCATTTCACTATCAGAATAATACAAAACAAAATATCCTTGTAGAGACACAAATAAAACCTAGACTTCACAATGGCGAGATATGAATCAGTCCCTCGCAAAAAGTTAATTAAAAAAAAAGATTGAAAAAGAAGTGACACCCAAATCTATTTTACATACAATCAATCAAAGTAACAAGGGTTTCACTTCAAATTACAAAAAGACGAGAGCGAGAGGGGGGGGCATCAGACAAGGAGAAATTGAGCAATGCTCACCTTTCATCAAGTTTCTTGAGTTCTTCATCAATCTTAGATCTCATGGTGGCCAAGATCCCATGATCCATCTCCCAACCCAATTCAACAGAGAGGGACTCATAAAGCAGCGCCATATCTGAAATCACAGAGAGAGAAGAAAATCAGACAATGCATGAATCAAATAGCACATTTACACAGGTATCAACAAAGGAATTGAAAAACTAGGGTTTTTAAGAAAGAGAAAGAGAGAGGATTTACCATCTGCTACAAGAGAAGCAAGGACCTCTTCTTTGAGTCTAACTTTCTCGATATCGGGCACATCTTGATGGCGCAAGAGAAATAACTTGTGTGCTAGTACAAGGTGAGGATGCTGCTTCCCTTCTTCTCCCTCCATATTCTCTTTCTCTCTCTAAAGGCAACACGAATAAGCCTCACAAAGTAGGCCCTCTCTCTCTCTGAAACTGCCACCCTCTGTCTCTCTCTCGCTCGATAAATCCCTTCTTCCCGGTTCCCCGCCAATAGGTATGTACAATGCTTGCTCCGATCTTTAAGCAAACTTGTTTAATGCGGTCTGGACCGCATTTCTACATATGCGGTCCAGAAAAAGTGCAAAGCATACGTTTTTTAAAGATGGATGCTAGCAAGTGTTCCATTTAAAAACAATGTAAACTAGCGGTCCATATGTTTTCTTACTATAACTATCATTTTTAATTTTTAAAATTTTTTTGTTTTTAATATTTATGATCTCCATGTTTGAGATTACATGATCTTAAAAATTAAATCTTAAAATCTATCTCAAAAATAGATTTATTAAAAGGCCCGCATTTCTACATATGCGAGCTTGGCTGCATAGAAACCACATCGTTCTTTATTAGGGGTTTGTATAAGGGGCTCTAAACAATCGAATTAGAGCCCACCTTCAAATAGTATCGAGAAATATGGTTTTATTATTGAAAAATTTTGTAATAGCCTTAAATTATATTTTTATTTTTAATTATAAAATTTAAAGTTTAAAAAATAGTGTAGATCGAGCAATCTACGAAAACTTGAATAACTTAAAAATTGATGGTCCAAAGATGCATTACAAGATATCTCCAAAACCTAAATCCATTTTTTTCTCAAAGCCCATGCATCTTGATGTGGAGATGATCAATTTGAGGATATTTGAGCATCAAAACAACCTCTTCTAGAGAAATTTTTTGAGTTAGGTTCTAATTTGATTGTTTAGAGCCTAGGCTCTATACAAACTTTTCCCATAATGAAAAAAAAGTAGTTGGAGAATACACTTTTGTGGAAAAATCATTTTGGACTTTCTTACGAATTAGTAGTTAAAGAATCCACGGAAATTTATCGCATTACCCCAAGAGATCAATAATTTATAATATATACTACTAAATAGCCCATGCACTGCATAAAATCAAATTTCATCTAATACAATAATTAATGATAATAAAATCTAATAATTGAAACACGCATACAAAATCTAATTTTGTTAAAGTAGAATGAAAGGAGTGAAGAAAAAGAGTAATCATTGCTAAACATTAATACTACAATAGATATCACAATAATATATATGTGTATACATTA
>NW_006499848.1:857433-878713 GCF_000471905.2 Amborella trichopoda
GAAACTTTTCAAGGGTATTTTGGTCAAGGTTTTTCATTATATTTTTTGAAGATTCCCCTATTTTTGATAAAATACACTCTTCAAATTTTAAGTCAATCTGATTTGTAAAAAATAAAAATAAAAAATAAAACACTACCGGACAATCGTAACCGCGCGATGAACTTTGGACGGTGATGGGAGTAGACGAAATCACTATTCATTTCCCCTATAGGCTTTTGCGTAGTGTTTTCTTATATATATATATATATATATATATATATTAGATGATATTATAAGACAAATTTAAATTTTTTCTTAGTTGCATAGCATATGATTATAAATATAAATCAATAATTTCAATTTCAATGTATTATATTATAGTTAGTTAGGTTGTGATAATTTTGGACGAGTAAAGAGAATTAATAAATGTTTGATGTGATACTAATTCATTTTAGATGAAAAATTATTTTTTAATCTTATAATATGAAAGTATTTTCTAATATTTTTAAATTATTTTAATGTAATATTATAATATTATATCATAATTAATAATTATACAGGCATCAAGACATGAAAAAAGACTCTCAATATTCACTTATTTTTACAAAATAATGAAAGTATATAATGCATCACTCTTAATTTATTTTAGAAACTAAAATAACACTATTTTTAGAGATTTATAGTGATTTTTTAAAAAAATTGGAATAAAAATTGTTGATTCTCAGAAACCGATTCACCAATCCAACATGGGTATGGGTGACACTAATTCGGATCACCGATCTATTTTTTTAAACACTGCTTCAAGTTCAAACTATTGATTTAAAAATCGCTGATCCGATCCGGAATCGAGCAATCCTGATTGAGAATCGCCATGACCGTCTCGAATCCGATAAAAAACCAAGATTCGGTTGATTTAGAATAGTAGGCTCTTCGATTTTTTAGCGGAACCACCGATTCTAATGACTCTTCATCGAGTCCGACTGATTACTTACCGTTTACAGTCAAGTATTTACCTAGTCAAGAGAAAAAAAGAAGGGATGAACAGTTTTTTTTTACTTATTTTTAAAAAAATTGGGACAAAAATTACTAATTCCGTTAATGTTTTCGATCTGATGCACCGATTCCCCCGACCCGACATGGGTATGGGTGTAACCAAAAAATTGGGACAAAAATTACTAATTCTTCCGATTTTTTTGATCCAATCCACCGATTCCCCCGATCCGACATGAGTATGGGTGTGACCGATTCAAGTCACCGATTCGGTTACACTAGGGAAAAGGACCAGGGAAATCGGACAAAAGATCAATTAGGGGACTTGTTGATCATTCTCCCACGATTTTTAAGAGGGGCGTCGAACAATGGGATATGTCAAGCTATGTCTCGGGACACTCCGCCAGGTCCGAGACTCGAGCTCGCACTACGGGTGAGGCCGGGTATCCTCAAGTTGCATGATAACTCATGTTATTTAAAAAATAAAATAAAAAATAAAAAATTTGTGAAAAAAATCAAACCATGTTATAAAATAGGGTAATTATCGCAAATATACATATATTTTAGTTTAATTGGAAAAAATCCCCCAATTTTCAAAAACCTCGTCTACACCCTTTTTCTTCATTTTCGGGTTTTTTTTTACAAAAATTACCTTCACGGTAGTCGTTTTACTGTAATTCATATTAAGTTTTACATTTTCGGGTTTTTTTGGATAAAAGTAACCTTCAGGGTAGTCATTTTATGGTAATTCATATTGAGTTTTACGATAATTAATAATTAAAACACCCTAATAACTTGAAGTAGTATTACTGTAATTAAAATATCGTAATAACTTGAAGTACTATTACGATACTTAACGTACCGTAATAGATAACATTTTTTGATGGCAGTCTTTCTACCATAATTAGGCACCATGTATGGCTTCTTTCTCAACCAATTAGGGAGAGGAGAGAGAGATGAGACTTGGGAGAGAGGGGGGTTTTACGTGTGAGAGAGAGAGATTTGAGGGATAAAGAAGGACAGAAAAGTGGCGTGGAGAGCAAGAGAGAACATTTAGGGGCAGATAGAGATGAAATAGAGATAAGGACGGGTTGATGAAGTGCCATTGCAAGGGGATGACCTTGTGCTTGTGACCAGGGTGGAAGAGGAACAGGTGGCTCCTTTATCAGTGGTTCATGAGGAACGATCCCTACTTCTGAACTTATCCAAGTTGTCGGATGGTGACCAAAGGAATGATGAACCTGTGGGCAACTTCCTAAGTGCAAATGCGAATGTAGAGGAGATTCGTGGTAACCAAACTCAGTTTCATCATCTGGAAAATTTAGACGTGCCAGTGGAAGGCCAAGTGTTGGAGGATGGCCGTCAAATTACTGAGTTGCTGGATGTAATGGGGATGGATGAAGTCCCCATTCGAGTGGTCTTTGAAGAGATTAAGGATCATCGTAGGAAGAGGGCTGAGATTTTGGTTGCAACCACTTTGCCAATGCTCACCAAAAAGGATGCTACCGTTCCGGCCACTACGGAAAGTGCTCTGAAGACTCCAGCTAAAGAGAAGGTGAAAGGGGAAAAGAAAGACATGACAACAGTGGAGACGAGGTCTTCGACACGGTTGGAGGCTCGTGGAATTATTAAGAAAGGCCTTTCGTGGTCCGAAGCTGATAGATGTTGGATCATCCTCTTTTTCGAGTGCTTACATCAGTGGTGATAATGTTGACGATCTCAATAAAATATTTCTTCTAAAGGAGCATTACTTTGGGGCAGGTCCTCATGGACCATGTGATTATTCTTCCAACCTTTGATTTAATGAACTTTCTTGCTTGGAATGTGCGGGGACTGGGAGGTTCTCGCAGGAAAAACAATGTTCTTTTTTTGGTATCTAAGTACAAACCAGTTATTCTGCTGTTACAAGAAACCAAACTTCCCGGCCTACTGTGGTTGGGGCCAGGGAAGTTTGGGGTTCAGGGCAGTAGCTTTTTTTGGTATTGATGCAGTCGGTCAATCTGGGGGTTTTGTGGGACCCTTTGTTTCTACAAAATTTTGACGTTATTGTTAAAAACAATTGCTTACTGTTGAGGTTTCATGGTCCTAGAACTGGTTTTTCTTGGGGGTTCATGAATGTTTATGGACCCACTATTTCTGCGCTTAAGGAAGATTTTATAAATGAGATGAATTATGTCATTCATTCCTTTCAATTTCTAGTCGTAGTGGGGGGCGGGGGGGATTTTAACTTAATTCGACGGCCAGAGGAATGTCTTGCAGCCACCCTATTAATTCTACTTTGAGACTCTTTAATCGATTCATTGAAAGTAATGCTTTCATGGATCAGCCTATTATTGGCTCCAAGTTTACTTGGTCCAATAATAGTTTGGTAAGGCCAGCTATGTCTAAGATTGATCGATTCCTAATTTCAATAGAATGGCTAGAGGAGTTTCGATTATCAACGATAAGGACCGTGCCAAGATTGAGCTTTGATCATCAACCTATTCTTTTGAATACGACTATGGTGAATGCAGACCCAAAACCTTTCAGATTAAATTTGGAAAGGTTAGAAATGGATGGGGTGGTGGAGATGATCAAAGGGGCGTGTACTAATTGTGTGGATGACGGCACTATGGACTTACAATTACACAATATATTGTTGATTATCAAGCGTAAGTTGCTTAACTGGAAGAAAGAAAATCACTTTGATATCAAAAGGAATTTAGAAAAGGTGTTACTTGATATAGAATGTTTGGATCAAAATATTCAAGAAAGTGGATGTTTCACTGAACAGTTCTTTTTGGAGAGAAGTGAAAAATTAATAGAACTGCATGACATACGAAGAGTAGAAGAAATTTATTGGAGGCAAAAGTCGCGGTTCAAATGGCTTAAGGAATGGGACCTCAACATCAAATTCTTTCATGCGATTGTTAGTGCCAGAAGAAGGCAAAATGACATCTCTGGCTTGACTTTCCCTGCAATCGACTCTGATGATGATAAGGCTATTAAGTTAGCAATGATCGACCATTTCAAAAAGGTATTTTCTAAGGAAGTGTCTTTCACTCCAAAGCTTCATAGAATTCCTTTTAAAATGCTACCTAATAATGAGCAAAGCCATCGGGAAAGAGAAGTGGCATTAGAAGAGTTGATGAGAGTAGTTTTCGCTCTTCTTGACGATAAGGCTCTAGGACCAGATGGCTTCCCTTTAGACTTTTTCCATAAATTTTGCTAGTTGGTTAAGGGAGAGTTGCTAGAAATGGCAATGGGCTTTTTTATCACAGGACATGTGTTTCGAGGGGTAAATGCAACTTTTTTGGCACTGATTCCCAAGAAATCAGTAATCTCAAGTATTTCGGATGTCAGACCAATCAGCCTATTCACTAGTCTTTATAAGATTATTGCAAAAGTCTTAGCTGAAAGATTGAAAGGTGTGTTATTGCTCCTAATTTCTTACACACAAGCAGCCTTTATTGAAAAGTAGGAAATCACTGATAGTGTATTGTTAGTACATGAATGTATTCATTCACGGGTTTTGGAAAAAAAGCCAGAGGTGATGCTTAAACTAGATATGGAGAAGGCCTATGACAGAGTGAAGTAGGGGGTCTTATTGAAAATTATGAACAGGATGGGTTTTGGTAATAGATGGTTGAGTTGGATTTGGGGATGCTTATCTTTATCTTATTTTTCGATTATTTACAAAAGAAGCCCTATTGGTTTCTTTAATGCCTCAAGAAGTTTGTACCAAGGAGATCTGTTGTCCCCATTCTTATTCACTATCTATGCTGAATACTTTAGCTTGATACTTTTTAAGGTGGAACAGGCTAGTTTTTCTCGGGTTTTAAGATTGCGAACTCTCTAATCATAATTTCTCACTTACAATATATTGATAACACCTTAATTTTCTGTGATGCTGATAGTTCGCAAGTGAGAAGTGTTGCTAAGTGTTTGGAATGTTGTGTGGTGACTTTGGGTATTAAAGTGAATTTTAACAAGTCTTCACTTATTGAAATCAATTGTATCCCTACAGATGTTGAGTCTTTGGCCAATAAGGTTGGATTCAAGGTTGGGTCTTTTCTGTGGTTTACCTTGGTATTCCTATTTCGGACTCAAGGCTATCTGTTTCAGTTTGGGATAAGGTATTGGAAAGAGTACAGGCGAAGCTTGACCTTTGTAAGCCAAAATATTTATCTCTAGGGGGTAGAGTAACCTTGCTCCGATCTTGTTTGGTTAATTTACCGGTTTACCAAATGTCATTAAATTCTATTTCAAGCTCGGTAGCAAAAAAACTTGAAAAAATGATAAGGGACTTCTTGTGGGGTTCTTTTGATGGAAATAGGAAGTACCATTTGTTGAGATAGGATAGAGTCTGCACTCCGAAAAAAGAAGGTGGTTTGGGGATTCAAAAAATCAAAATTTTTAACCAAACGCTACAAAGCAAGTGATGGTGGCGTAGCATTCATTTGAAAGATCATCTATAGTATCAAGTTTTCTATGCTAAATATGGTTTGGAGAGGTCGCAATTGTGGTTGGGGAGTGGTAGGGGGAAGAACTTGTCACCACTCTGGAAATCGATCTTAAGCTGCAGAGCAATGATCTCAGGGTACTTTCGGTAGACTGTCAGAAATGGGGAACAAATTTTGTTTTGGCACCATAAGTGGTTGGGGGGTTATCTTTTGAAATCTGCTTTCCAGACCTCTTCAATTTAGTGACGAAACCTGATTTGAAAGTATATGAGGCAATAGAAAGGAGAGGCCAAAATGTTTCTTAGAACATCCATGTGGCCTATAGACAATTAAGTAATGAGCATTTAGTTCAATGGTGTCAACTAATGGAACTTCTAGATAAAGTATATGTCTCCAATGTTGGCAAAAAAGAATTAATTTGGGAGATAGAAACTGATGGTGTTTTCTCAGTGAAGTCATGCTATAATTTTTTTTTTCATGACAGATGGAGATGGTCTTTTAATTACATTGCACATGGAAATAGCCAATCCCACACAAGGTACAGATTTTTATCTGGTTGGCGGCACAAGATAAAATTTTTACAGTTGACAACCTGATTAAAAGGGGGAAAATTCTCCCTAATGTGTGTTTATTGTGCAAGGGGGATGCTGAGAATGGAGCTCATCTCTTAATTCATTGCTCTTTTAATGTGAGGTTGTGGTACTGGCTCCTTGGGATGGTTGGTGTTCTAATGCCACTTCCACAGTTTGTTGGGGAATTTGTTTCCTCGCTTAAAATCTATTTTCTACCAAAAACAGGGCAAAAAATTTGGAAAATTTCTATAGGTGCTATACTTTGGGAGGTGTGGAAAGAGAGGAATCGAAGAACTTTTGACGGATTAGTTTGGTCATTTGAACGTTTGATCCATGTTTGTAAATCTAGTATCTGGTCTCGGTTATCTGTGCAAAGAGAAGGTTGGGGTATTAGTAAGGTAGATGTGATGGCTAATTTGCACAACTTGTTCTTTCTTGCTCATAGTAGACCTAGACCTAGAAGTGTTTGGATTGATCCATGACCAAGAAGTTTTAAGTTGAACTATGATGGAAGTTCTTTTGGCAACCCAGGGCGAGCTGTAATTGGTGAAATTCTAAGAGATTACTACGGTAATGTTATTTTCTCCTTTGCTAGGCCATTAGGAAATACTACAGCAAATTTTGTAGAATTAAGCGCCCTATTGTGTGGACTGAAACTCTTCTTAGAGAAAAATTTGAGCTCAAGTTGCACAATAGAGGGTGACTCTTTAAATGTGATCAAGTGGTGTAGAATGGAACAAAAGGTCCATTGGGAACTACGGCCTTTGTGGTTGCAGGTCATGGATTTCACAACAATGAGAATATTGTCTTTTATGCATGTTTATAAATAGGCTAATGACGTGGCTAATTATTTAGCTAAAGGGGTACTTCTTTGCCTTCTCTCCTTGTTTCTGACAATGTAATTTCTTTTGAATAATTTCTAATAAAAGTAATGATCTTGGGATCTAAATTGGTCCCTTGGATGGGAGGAGAAGAAGCATATATCTTTATACCATAAAGAAAGTATAGAAACCTTTCTCACTTGCAATGTCATTCCTCCGCATTATCTTATTTTTAATTTTTCTATATAATATTTGACACCAAATTTTATCCTCTCTTCGAGTCGTACCCATAAAAATATAAATAAAATAAAATGATTGAAATACCCTTAAAAGGATGCTTAGGTTACTCTATATTATATAAAAAAATATTTAAGGGGTGACATTCGACATATTGAGTATTTAAGTCACAAATCACAACCTTTGAATCCAAAAATCCATCCCTCAAAGAGATATAAGATATATATATATATAAAGAAACTTAAAAAAGAAGGTTATATAGTCTTTAAGACCATTATATTTGTTTGTTATCAAAATCATTTAATGAAATAGTGAAATATTCGTAAGTCGATACTGCCCCCTCTTCACTTCTATTATATTTTTTTACTATTTTCTGGTCAAATTATTATATGGATGCATCTGCAAATTTCCAACAGATGGGCCATCTGGGCGGCGGTAAGGCGCTGAGCAAGTCGGGGGTCTAGGGCTCAAGGCTATTGGTGTATATATTGGACGACGATGATTACCAAATAGACTACGAGGAATGATGAATACAATGATGGTGGAATCAACCGCTAGGACGAGGAGTTCAATGAGGGGCTCGGGATCTGGTGGTCCGGGTTATCAACGGTGAGGGTGGCGGTGACAATGAGATTCGCGAGGATCGGACGGCTGGCGGGGTGGGTTTTGAATTTGGGGAGATTGGGATGGGGTTAATGAAGTTGTGAGAGTGATGAATCTGATTTTGTTGCAGTTGGGTTTCAATGTGAAAATGATGAGTCTGATTTTATTGCAGTTGAGTTTTAATGTGAAAGTGATGAGTCTGATTTTGTTGCAGTCGGGTTTCAATGTGAAAGTTAATGGAAGAAGATTGGGGCATGAAATTCCCGGTTAATCTGGTCCCTTCTCTCTCTTTCGACGGTCCTCCCTTTCTAACGATTTGGAGCATGACGTAGAAAGATCACTTCACACAGTACTCGTCTCATAGCATATCACCGTACGAAGTTTTATTGAACGGTGATAATCCCATCATTGCTCCTGTTTCCAAAGACTTGATCTACACGTTCTCCACTCCCTCCCACGATAAAGTCCCTGATACTGTTTCTATCTCTCAAACCCGGTTTGTTGCTGCCCAAGTCTTCCGCTTTCCCTCCGTAGAACTCTCTGTATATTTCTGCCAAGTCTTCCCCTCTCTCTCTCTAGAACGGTGTATAAAATGCAACCTGCACCTTCATTTTAGAAAGAAAAACCCATTGCACAAAAGTTAAATACCATCACTGCACAAGAGTTAGCGAGAGACCCAATCTTACAAAAGTTTGAGAATAAGAGTTAGAGAGAGAATGAGGAGAGTTAGGGAAATCAACATACCGATTAGATCTCGAGCACCATCGAAAAAAAGATATTCAATGTCGGGTATGTTAAGTCCGGTTGAGTTAATATCTGAAAATTTTACCTTTTTAAATATTTACTTCACTTTCCATAAAGTAATAAATTCTAGTTTTGTTTCTTGATAAATAATTGTACTTGAAGATGTAGCAAATGAGAATCGGTTTTATTTTTATTTTTTTTATTTTAAGTGTAGTTGATTATAATTGGACATTATAAATTATCTTGCCGGTATAAGGGTAAAAATTTTTTTAAATACATGTACATCGTGTTTTATCGTAAAGTCCTTACGGTCACTTGCCAAGGTGCAGAGGGTGCCATGAGCCCTTGCTAGCATTGGAGATGACCAAGGGCACCCAAAAGCCCAGGGATATATAGCAGTTGGAAAAGACCAAGGGCACCCAAAAGCTCTGGGATACAGAAGTAAGGGTGGAGGGGCGGCCATCGGACTATGCTCGAGCTGTCGGGACTCTCGAGCTCGAGGCTGTTGGGTTATCTGCTTGTAATGACGAGGCTGTTGGGTTATTTGCTTGACGACTGGGGGTAATGAGGACGGACCGAGGGCTGCTGGTGCTTGACGACTGGGGGTAATGAGGACGGACCGAGGGCTGCTGGCTCTGGAATTTGAGTAGCGTGGGATTGGGGGTGATGAGGGGGAAGAAGATTGGCTCTTAATTGATGATAAAATTTGGAGTTAACTCTCTCTGGTTCTCCTCTCTCTCTCAAAATTTGGAACTTGCTCTGCTTCTCCTCGTTCTCTAAAGATTCAGATTTTGCAGCCTGTCTAAATATTTAGCGCAAGAATAAGGTGTCCCTTTCTTTCTCTCTAGACTAGTACTCTCTTTCCAGGGAGGCAGACAAAAACGTATGAAATATATCTGAATATTTGTGGGGTCTAGCAAGATATGAAATATATCTAAATATATGAAATATATCTGAATATTTTTGGGGTCACGCAAGGAAATATATCTAAATATAATTAAATATATGGATATTTTAATTTTTGGGTCATGTCCGGGTTTGGGTCTCAGACTATATTTTTGGATTCACCAGTCTTTTAAGAAAAATTATTTCATGAGGGCAGAAAAATTGTTTCATGAGGGCTAGACCCGTTAAAAAAAATGCAAAGCGTCCATTTTAAATATGGATGCAAGTAGGTATTCCATCTAAAAACAATAGAAACTAACAATCTAAATATTTTCTTACTATAATTATTATATTTACTTTTTAAAATTTACTTATTTTTTCATATTTATGGTCTCCATGTTAGAGATTACCTGTCTTTAAAAATTAAGTCCAAAAATCCATCTCAAAAATAGATTTATTAATAGGCCTGTATTTCTACATATGAGGGCTTGGCTGTATAGAAGCTAGGTCTTTCTTTTAATTGTTCAGCAAATCATGCTATAATAATTTTTAATATAGCATAGTCTTTGTTTCCTCTAATTAAATAAGTTCAGGTTAGATCTGACCAGCCACCCCTATAACTATTTACTTTTGTTATAAAGAGAAATTTGGTAATTTAAGTGTATTCCAAAAATTGTGAAAAATTCTATTTCAAACTTGGTTACTAGAATAAATGCAGGCTCCACATTTGTACATCGATCGGTCAAGATTAATTGTGACCACTTTACCAAAGATAAATGGTATTTTTGTATATTTTTTTGTTTTGAAAAACTTTGGAAGAACTACTTTTGGAAGAAAGCGAGAGCATCGATAAGTTATTAATGGTGACTAATATACCTTCCCACAAGATATAAAAAGGAAGGATGTGAAACGTGGGTGGCCGTATTTATTTTATTAATCAGACTAAAAATTTTAAAGGAGGATTTTTTAAACTTTTTGCCACACCTAGGCCTTAATGACTTTCTTGTGGTAAAGGTAAATATTCTCTGTCTCATTGCATACAATCATATATAATAATTGTACAATATATAAAGGAAAAACTTTTTATAAGGTTCAACCTTAGAATGTAGAATTAAGGATCCGCCTCAAAAATCTATTGGAAAAAGTAGTTTTAATGTTGTAAAATCCCTCTAATTGATCATATCGACATCCAGATGTAAGAATATCAAAAAAAAATTTATTATGAGTCCCAGAAATAGTGCATCTTACAACACATTATCTAGACCATTCATTTTCAAGATTTTAATATGTTTATAGATCTACTTGATTTTAAGCATTTTTAGTGTTTAAAATTTTATAATTAGATATAAAAATACGTTGTTAGATAATCCTAAGCCAAAATTACATATTATAATAAATTTTGGAGGTGTGCATTATTTGAATTGTTTAAGGTCGCAACCTCGTAGAAACCACACCCTATATAAAAAGAGCTAAAGGATTATTTGATTACCAAAAGGCGCCAAATTTTGAGGATATAACCTAGCAACTTAGCCACGAACTAAAAAATATGGTGAATAAATTAACATCTTAAGATGAGATAAATAAGGTCGTGAAACTCAAAAATCTAATTGAAAATTATGATCATGCAATTATGAAATATATTTCAATATTTTGAGTTACAAAATTATCAATTTACTCTTGGAATTTGAAACTTTTAACAACTAACCAATATTTTTTATGATTTTAAATATCCGATCATTCTTTTGATTTTAAATAGCCCACACATATCACAGTGGGTTTAGATCTGCCTTTAGATTTTTAGTACAACTTTTAATTGAACTTATTTTACGCTCCCATGGGAGTAAAGTGTACATCTACTCCCTCGGTTAAAACGACCTACTTTGGAGGTTTTTTTTCAATATGAGGTTTTAGGAATTACTTAAGATTTATTAGATGGTTATCTTCCAACAAAAAAAATTGAATATTCAGTTTTCTAATACATAGATCTCACCCTCCAAAAAATTGGATGGTCTTTGTTCAATCTTGAGGCATTATTTTTTTTTCAAGCACATAGATGGTGCAATTAGGAAATTTCTATTAAGCTTGGTATTGTGACTAGAAGATGTTACATCCTAAAATTTGATATCCTATAGTTAGTCTTAGATTAGTTCTCTGTAAATGCACAATATACTTAGTTATACCCGAGTTTAAAATCTTTTAACTTAAATATATTTTTATATACATTTCAAAACATAATTCTAATAGATGGTGCAATTAGGAAATTTTTATTAAGCTTAGTATTGTGGCTAGAAGAGGTTACATCCCTAAAATTCTATATCCTATAGTTCGTCTTAGATAAGTAATGAGAACATTATACTTATACCCCTATAGGAGCGTAAAATCTTTTAACTTGAATACATTTTTATAGACCTTTCAAAACATAATTCTAATTAGGTCTTTTGTGGTTAAACATACAATTTGCACTGACGAGAACATGCTAATAAAAAAAAAAGGCATTAGGTTAGGTAGAGATGATACGTAGAAAGAAAAAAAAGTATATAATGAGATCATTTACCTTGAATATAATTATTTATAATTAATTAATCATTAGATGTGAAAATTGTGTAGTTGCATTTATTTTATTAACTAAATTCAAAACAATTTTTTTTCGAACTTTTTAATAAACCAGCACTTAAATTTCACATGAGTTGAATATAAATGATTGAGAGCTTTATTTACCAAAGGTAAATATTCTCTTCTTATACAATACTTAAAAGAAGCGCATTCTCTCTTGATTCTTTATCCCCAAGTCTCCCTTTTTCTGTCTCTAAGTCTCTCTCTGTGAGGGGAGGAAGATTAGTGCATAATTCATGATGAACTCTCCAGTTAATCTGGCCCCTTCTCTCTCTTTCTCGATGGTCCTTCTCTCTCTAGATTTGGAGAATGATTCTTGTGAATATTTAGGGCAAAAATAAGGTGTCTCTTTTTCTCTGGTACTTCTCTCTTTTTGTGAAGATTTGGAGCATGGTGTGTGAATATTTTGGGCAAGAAAACAAGTTTTATGAGGGGATTAAAAGATGGAGTGATTCTTTCTCTGTGCTTGTTATGATTTCATGGTTCTTTCTCTGTGCTTATTCCTTTTTTAGATAAATTGCCCTAATTTTTTAGGGTTTTAGCGTTTTGGAAGAAGAGAGATAAAAAGGAGTCGTCATAATTTTTTAGGGTTTTGGAAAAAAAATAAGTAAGAGGAAAAGGAGAAGGATGGTATTCCTGTTTTTCTTTGGCAGGTAAATTGTGTTGTTATTTTGTAAATAAATTCTGTTTGAATAGAAATTTGTAAAGAAATTCTGGTTTGGATAGAAATGAGAAGGAGAGAGGAGATTTGGGAATTTGCTTGTGGCTTTTTCTCTGTATATTTCCTTTTGGTTATATTTATTATCTTTTTCTTGCATTTTTCTTTTGGTTTTGTATTTTTACTTCTGCACTTTTCCACCTTTTCCACCAAAAGTTCAGGGGACCACTTGTAGTATACAATAAGTCCATTTATTTTAGTATAAAGTAGTCCCAAATCTTGTTAATGAGATGCTCACAAATTTTTTGACTTAAAATGGATGTGAAATTGGGTAGTTGAGGACGTATCATTGAATGGGTACAATGTTTTGAATAAAATTTTTTGAATTTTGTTACACACCTCAAACCATCGAGTTTCATATCTTAAGATTGATTGTGACCTCCTTATAAATATAAGAATTGTATATAATGAAAGGATTGTATGCAATAAGACCATTTACCTTTAATACAAAGCCATCCATGGAGCATCTGCTGAACTTATTAAGAGAGAGTTCAATGACTTATTTGTATTATTGACCTGTCTTTCTCTTATCATATCTTAGACTTATGAAAATGGCTTGCAATTTGTTGGAGGTTTAAGTTGGGAATGGGAGAAAATCGAAAGGACATTGACCAAAATAATCTAAAGTGTTAATAATGCATAAATGTTTTGGGTGAATATCAAAATGTATAAATTATTTAACATTTTACCTATGTACAACTATTTCCAACTCATGATCATGTGTTTTCTGAAGGGTTTTTAAATCAAATCAAAAGTAATGAGTAAAATATTAAACAGTTCATATGTTCGGTGTATCTCAATGAATTCCCCAAATATAATAGCAATAGAATGGAAATGGAAATTACACAGCAGGAATTTTAATAAAATCCCCTTAATATCCAATAATTTTTAGGCAGCCAACTAGGTTGTAAGCAAAATGAATAATTGGAAATACAAATCTATGCTATGGTGTCATCCTCTATTTTACTCCACTAGTGCTTGCAGATTGTACCAATAGGAACTAGTATGAAGAGATGAACACCGTGAAAATGTAAAGAAAATAACTGGAACTTGAACTTTTAATTAACACAGATATTTAGGCAAAGGAAAAAGTTAATATTGATTGCAAAAGCAAGATTAGGTCCAATAAGGTGATGATCTTAAACTTTCCATCGACCCATCCCAAGCTTTTGTAAAGGAGGTATATTGGTCCAATAAGGTGAGGACCTTAAACATTCTATTAACCCATCCCAGGCTCTGGTAAAAGAAGTACATTGCGTTACGCAAGTAACCATCATAAAACTTTGCTACATCTTATCGTGAATCCTGAACCTATGTTATATAAAACCATCATAAAACTTTACCACATCTTATCATGAATCCTGAACATATATTATATAATTATTAGGATAAAACTTAAATGATGATGATGATTCATAGAAACAAGTTTGTACTAATTTACACCATCATTTTATTTGCACATTATAGATTTGAAACAATTTTAAAAGACGTATTACTTTTTTACATTGTTTTAAATGTGAAGTCAATTCTATACTGTCCAACTAACATAGATACAATAGAACATTGCAATCTTACTTCTACAAGTAAGGTTGTCACCTTATATAAACTACATCTTGAGGTTAAAATATAGTAAAAAAAATAAAAAATTTAGTGGAGAGCAAGGAATAACTAATGGGGAGCGATCTCATGCAAAGGGTTTTAGAGAAAGATAATAAAACAATCTTCGAAAACCATGTTAGGGCCATTTATTTGAATCCAATTTTTAAATATACATTCATTTTATTTCAAGGAACAATCACAAAAAAATAATATTTGAAAATACACCATTGAAAGTGATATTTTAGACCAATTAATATAGGTCGTCCATTGTAGTAAAAAATGCTTAGATCTAGGTCTTGGAATGATTTTTTCGCTTATAAATTTTTTAGAAGGCTTTATTATCATTAGATGATCAATGTTAAAAAGAAAAAATTAAATTTGAATTTATAAAAGCCTAAATCTTGAAATTCACTAAATTGATGGTTTATATTCATTATTGGAGGAGACTCATTTTGACCATATCTACGGTGTAAATTTTAGGGAGATTGATTATTAAGATGAAGAGAGGATGTGTGCAATTTATGAGGTTATACAAATGCCGCAAACATGGTTTTCTTGAAATATGATTTTATGATATTATAATGGAACGTAGTGGCATGAAATAACTCCTCATGACGAAAATACAAATGTTGGAAATGAATTTATATAAGGTGAAAAGCTACAAAAACTTGGCAATGCAAGAAGCAAGAAAAATCAAGGATGAACAAAGAGAATATAGACAGGGATTGAAATTTGTTATGAAAATAAAAAGGTGAGAATTTCCTTTTAGAACTTTAGGAGATTAGGATCGAGTTTAAGAGAAGGTACCAATAAATGCTATAGTAAAATTTAAGAGATTTAGTTATAAATATTTTTAGAGAAGTGCTATTATGATACCACAAACTCTTTCTTCTTCTATTGTTCTTTTTTCCAGTAAATATGAGATATTTGACTCCTAATTGTAGCTTAATAATGTAAAGGCATGATTCTATCTTTTTATAAGGTCCTTTTCTAGTTAAATATTACGTTTCCAATCTTTACTTGTGACTAAAATCATTTGTTTTGAGTAGGGACAAAAAAGGACTAATTAATAAGTTTATATAAAGTTGCAACTTACTTGTAGAAATATGGTCCCAGTACTCTACAACATTTATTGTATTTAGATAGTATATTTAACACTAACTTAAAATAAATGTCATTTTTTGTTATTATTGTATTAAAATACATATCAAATCTACATCATCTAATTAAAATGAATAGTATAGAAGATTGCAAACTTACTTCTAAAACTAAGGTTATAAACTTGTACAAACTACACCCAACTATTGATGTAAATGAGAATAGATAGAGTTTGCATGATCTTTAATCCTCATGGAACTTAACCCACAAACGGTTGTTACAAAAGTAACAACAAAGATAGTTTCCCAATAGTTTGAATTGATATATGAAGGTCCCAACTATTTAATCTAAAAGCTTGAGTATGTTGTACTTTCAGTTTAGCCAGTGGAATGAATACAACCACCCAATGTCTTATCTAATAATCAATATTAATTGTGACTACCATGTACCAAACAGAAATAATATTATTGCATTCTTTTTTACAAAATAAAGAGTAATAATCCTATGAGACCCTTCCACACCTATATATGTAGGACCCTAAAAGATCACTTCTAAAATAAATTCCAAAACTTTTTTAAGTCTAGAACTTCTAAGAGCATATTTTGTTTACACAAAATTCCCCCAAGGCTAGTGTGTTTTTTTTTTATAGTTCTATCAAAACCACAATAAAGCTGGCAATGGGCCGCCAAGTCAAAGAAGGGTCTGGGTGGCCCAACATTTGGGCCAAGACTGCAAGAGGGTTGTTGCCACCATAGTTAGCAAGTTGGGGACTATCAATAAATCGTCTCACCATAAAATCGGAAACAAATCGTATTTATTTTAAAAAGTCGGATGAAAAAATCAGGCAAAAAATTACGGATCGGCAAAAATACTTCATATAAAGATATTGCTAATATATCGTATTAGGCTCAAAAAATTGGAATGAAATTTTGAAATTCTAAAAAATAAAAATTATGTCAAAGCCATCAATAACTAATTCATCTATAAAAACTTTACTAGACTAATATAATTAAGTTAATTAATTTAGATGCTTTATGACTCTCATGCAATCATCTAATATTAAATATATAATTATTTAGCATATGCAAAAAAAAATTGTACCATATAAATCTACTCATCAAATACTTTAAGAAACATCACACCTACTTATTACATACCAAAACCAAATATAGCTATATAAATTTATTCATTAAATAGTTTAACTAAATATGTTTTATAAAATTATTCATTAAATACTTAAATATCATATGGCAGGTACAAAAAAATACACGATTTTTGTTTTATCATTACAAGAATTTAACTATAGTATAGTATAATGACTATGGTCACTCTATAACGATGGTTAAAGCTTTATTGAATTTCTGTAATTGAAAAGAGGCTCGTAGAATTTGGGTTTCAATCTCTGCGTTTACGGTTTAGAGATAGGAGGAAGAAGGAAGAACCGAAAATAAGGCGGGGCTCATAGCCAAGCCAGGGTTTATAGAGGGAGAATAAGGTTACGGTTTAGAGAGAGGAGGAAAAGGAAGAGAAGCAAGAGGTCCGGGTTCATAGCCAGGTTTATAAAGAGAGAAGAAGAAAGAAGGAAACCTTAATAGAAGAGGCCCTAACTGATTTTTAAAAAGAGAAAAAATGATTTTTAGAAAGAGAAAAGAAAGATGGGAGCTGATTAGGGATAGTTTGAAGATAGCTTTTCTCTCTGATTAGGATGTTATTTGGGAGAAAGTCCTCACTATATTGATTTGTTAGATGCCTTAAGTGATTTTTAGAGAGAGAAAAGAAAAAGGGCTTTCTATTTTCTCGAGGAAAAGCAAACAGAGCTGAAAGATTAGATTTAGGTTTGGGGAACTAATCCTATATGTACAATTGATTGCTCCTATAAGTTTACAATTTACACTATATTGTTTATCTTTGTTATCACATAATCAAAATCAAAGATTACTCGATCGTGTAGTCACACTCTCTGCTTCTCATTCATCAGCGAAAGCCTATGTTTTGAGCTCTAATTTGTGCCATAAATAGTATTTTCATAAAAACAATTATCACAAATAATCACATAAATCTGCATGTATATGATTTTTTTTCCACAATTATTTACTTTACAAAATGATTTGCTATAAACATTATTTCATTTACGGAGTGATCTTCCATAATAACATTGAAATCTGCATCTATTTGTTTAAGTTTAAAAAAAAAGGGAAAAAAAATCTATACCTTCAATCTGAACTGTGGCTTTGAAGAATACAGTGGGGATAAAAATTTATAATTTAGGTTTTTTTTTAAATATTTTTTTTTTTATTTTAAAAGCTTGAAAGTAGCAATGGTTGCCATACATAAACCGAAAAAAAAAAAAAATTATCTTTCAAAAAAAATATAGGTAAAAAAAGATACGATTTGTTGGCCTGATTTAAATCGTATTATGAAAAAAAGCGCGTTTTAAAAGTTTTTATGAAAAATATGCGACTTTTTCCCGACCTTTTCAAAAAGTCCCCGTTTAAACTGTTCCCATAAAAACGCCGATTTAAAACTGCTGCTAAATATGTGTTTCCCACAGAGGTTTTAGGGTGTAAGCTTCAGAGAGAGGGAGGTGTTTCCCACAGAGGTTTTAGGGTGTAAGCTTCAGAGAGAGGGAGGTGTTTCAGAGAGAGTTTACGCTCCACTCACGTAGATCACGTAGAGAGACTGTCCTAGGGCTTCTCCTCTAGAGAGAGAGAGGGTTTTCCCTACTAGGGCTTCTGATTTTCTCAGAGGGAGAAACCATGGCTGAGCTGAAGCTCTCAGAAAGCAGAGACCTGACCCGAATTGAGCGCATAGGTGCCCACTCTCACATCCGAGGACTGGGCCTCGACGCGAACCTCCAGCCTCGCGACAGCTCTCAGGGAATGGTCGGCCAAGTCCCTGCTCGCAAGGCGGCTGGCCTCATCCTCCAAATGATCAGAGAGGGCAAAATCGCGGGTCGAGCTGTTCTTATAGCTGGCCAGCCAGGCACTGGTAAGACCGCTATTGCCATGGGCTTGGCCAAAGCCTTAGGGGAAGAAACACCATTTGCTATGATGGCTGGCTCTGAGCTCTTCTCTCTCGAAATGGGGAAAACTGAGGCCCTAACGCAAGCTTTTCGTAAGGCAATAGGAGTGAGAATCAAGGAAGAGACTGAGATTATCGAGGGGGAAGTTGTTGAGTTGCAAATTGATAGGCCTGCCACTCAAGGGGCCGCTTTGAAGACTGGGAAATTGGTGATGAAGACTACAGAGATGGAGACTGTGTATGATTTGGGAGCAAAAATGATAGAGAGTCTGGGGAGGGACAAGGTTCAGAGTGGGGATATAATTGTTATTGATAAGGCCTCCGGGAAGATAACGAAGCTTGGGCGGTCGTTTAATAGGTCGAGGGATTACGATGCAATGGGGCCTCAGACGAAGTTTGTGCAGTGCCCAGATGGGGAGTTGCAGAAGAGGAAGGAGGTCGTGCATTGCGTCACACTTCATGAGATTGATGTGATCAATAGCAGGTCCTCTATGTCCCCCCCTTTGATTCATTATATCGCCTGCCATTTTATTTTTATTTTTTTAACTATTGCTACCTGCTTCTCTTTTCATATTTTTTTATATGATTTATTAATTTTTTCTATGTTCATCTCTTGAAGATTCGACCTTTTCTTCTGTGTTTTATGTTCGATGATTTCATTTTTCTGTTTCTTGCGATACCCAATAGGAAAATAAGAACATAATTAACCAATTCATTGAACTTTGTCATCGATTTACAGAGGAATTTGCTTTATTCTGTGTTTTTTTTTTAACTATTGCTATCTGCTTTATTTTTAACTTTATTTTTAGCTTTATTTTTAACTATTGCTTTATTTTTAGCTTTATTTTTAACTATTGCTATCTGCTTCTCTTTTTCATATTTTTTATATGATTTATTCATTTTTTCTATGTTCATCTCAAGAAGATTCGACCTTTTCTTCTGTGTTTTATGTTCGATGATTTCATATTTCTGTTTCTTGCGATACCCAATAGAAAAAATAAGAACATAATTAACCAATTCATTGAACTTAATGATTCTCATTGTATGCTTTCAAATTTTCTTGATGCACCCCATTAGTGATCTGCTTTTCGGACTACTTGAAACCAAGGAAAGAAAAATAATAGAATAACCCAACTCAGAAGGCTTTTTGTTTTATTGTAATCTACTCTTGAATTCTATGTTTTATGTCCACTAATTTCATTTTCATTTTCTTTCGGATGCCTATAGTGGAACTACTTTAAAGTGAATAGAAAGAACTGATAACCATATTCGATGCAAAGCTGCAAACTAGATACTTGGTGTTGATTTACAAAAGAGAAACTCAGAAATGCACTCAGTTAGTATTGTACGAAAGCAGTTAATATGAAAAACTGTCAATATGGAAAACTTCTAACAAACAATATGCCTGCTTAGATCCTATATTTTAGTAGGTCACCCTTTTTATGCACCATCCACCAGTGGGATGTGGTGTTGTGACTCTCTAGACATCCTAGGTCATCCTTAGGGATGCTGCGACTTATATGGTTGTGAGTTTATGTATAGGTTTATTTGCATTGATGTATGCTTCACCTCTTTTGTGGCATAAATTTAGTTGCTCCAGTTTGTGAAGATTTGCATGCTGTTTTCCTTTATTTGGAGTACCTAGAATTTTATCATAGATTGTTTTTCTCTTAATGTAATGGTGCTACGCTTTATACTTCTTAAATGGAAATTTTGCGAAAATGGGTAAATTTAGTATATGTATGCATGCATAGTGATGCAGGAAATGTATCCATAATACCCCTTTTTATTGTATCACTCATGTGCTTCTTTTTGACTGGTTATTTCTGTTCTCTAGCCATGGATAAAGTTGGTAGCTATCAACTTTACCAACATATGTATCAAGTTTTATCAGATAGGTCACATTTATGAAACTGCAGCCTATTCCCTATGTATCTGAACTGCCATTGATGAGGATCGAACTTTATTTCTGTTCGTGTTGTCAACTACATTGACAGAGTTAGCTGCTCAGTGATTAATGCAGAACTGCTCCAAGTAGATTTGATTAGGATATTATAAGAATTAAATATTATTATGTCTTACTTAATACTTAATAATAAACCCTAAAGCAAAGGATTACAATCAAATATCGTTTACCTCTCTATATTTCACTGGATATGAATATTAAATTGTTATCTTCTGTCATCTTGTCCCTGTTAATGAAATGTCTTGGTGTATTTGAAGATGAAGGGGTAGTTTGACAATTTCTATTAATCATGTTTGATCAGCGTAATATTGTTGTGTACTTGCCCCAAAAAAATGTACTATTGTTGTGTTTTTGGTAAAGATGAACTGGGTTTTTCTACTCTCTCTCTCCTTTTTTTTTTTCTCAATGACAATAAGAAAGATGTCTTCACTAGAGAAGGTGTTGCACTGAATTCTTGATTTCAAGATAAACATGCAGTTAGCCAAACTATATGGTGTCATTTGTTATAAATTTTTGAGTTGCTATTGTATTTGTTGTTCTTTGCTCTTCCTTATTGAGATATTTCCTTACGTTTCTTAACATCATAGTTCATTCTAGTTCCTTATGAATTTTTTTTAGACTATTCATGTAGTGTTCCAATAAGATGTTTTGGAAGTGTTGTCCATGACTAGATAATAATAAAAATACTTTAGCTTGAGGATTTCTATAAAGGATGTAGGGTGTTACAGATTTACTTATATATAATATGGATTTTTTTCTTTATAGATGCCAGTGAATCCTTCTTGTGAAGAACTATGCTACTTCTCTTCACGTGCTTGGTTAAATATTGTGTGAAAAATCTAATTGTCTTGGAAAGGTATTTTGTCCTTGAAAAGATTTTCTTCTTGCCCCTTATTCTGTGCCCAAGGGACACTAGCTATTCCCCTTGTGAACTGTTGTTTTTTTCGGCTGTGTTCGTTTTTGCCTCTTTTGTGTGTGTGTGTGTGGGGGGT